>MJUU01071284.1:13874-26262 GCA_002080025.1 Modiolus philippinarum
AAAAAAAAAAAAAAAACAAAAAACAAAACAAAAAAAACAAAACAAAACAAAAAAACCAAAACAAAGCAAAAAACAAAACAAAACAAAACAAAACAAAACAAAAACAAAACAAAAAAAAACAACTAAAAAACATTTTACATATTCTTTTTTACAAATGCAGCTAACATAATTATATTTCTTTGATATAGTTGATGGTAATTGGGCTGCTTGGTTACCCTGGGGATCATGTTCAATCTCATGCACCCCGTCAGGCACAACTGCAAGAGGAACAAAATCTCGAACCAGAACCTGCACAAACCCAGCACCTGCTTATGACGGAAAACAGTGTGCAGGCTCTTCATCAGAAAGTAGTTCTTGCACAACCTCCGCTTTCTGTCCAGGTAGACATTTTGTTTCTACATTTTACACTGAAAGACACATAGGCGGTTTTTGGGTTGGAATTTGCCCATTTTCTGGAAAATTTTAAATTTGGTTAAGATTTTATGCAACAAATTGACAAAATCCCCATATTTTTAAAGGCTGGATTCAGTTTTGCTTTAAATATGTCCATTTTTTGTTGAGTAATTAATTGTATACTTAAAATATGTTCTCGTGTAAATTTACCGAAATGATAGACTGTAGGTTAATGCGGAAGATGAATATCATGTCATAATACTATACACTACTTAAATTACAGTATATAGCTCAGAGAAATCTTATAAAAGTCAAACATTTCGAAAACCATTAATCAAAATGAACAAAAAGATAAATCTATCTATTTTAGTTTGATATAGTGTAAGTTTTCTTTCTGTATCAAAATACAGTATACAATATCTCCGATAGTTTTGCAACTATACTCTGTTTTTTTGCCCTTTGGATTCTGGTTCCTTACAGTTCAGGTCGGTAATTTTCTTATTTCACTTTTTAACATTCAAATGCGATTTTATTCACAGTGGTTTAATTATTATTATACATTCTGTATTTATTTAGTAAATGGCGGATGGTCTAATTGGGGAAGTTTTGGATCTTGTTCTGTGACATGTGCATCTGGTACTAAAACAAGAACACGATCATGTAACAATCCAACCCCTGCACATGGTGGATCATCTTGTGGCGGGAGTTCTACAGATACAGTAACATGTACACAAAGGAGCTGTCCAAGTAAGTTCTGTTACTTAGTACTAAACATATGTCATTTATGTCATTAGATACATTTGGAAATGAATGACATTGTGCCTAAACTATGCACAAAACAAATCATTGTTTCTCTTCTCCATTCTTATTTGTTCATGAACCACAATGAAGAGTTGATAAAGTTTTACTTCTTAAACTTATTCAAATGAAAACTGAGATATTGCTTGATAACCAACTTCATAATCGTTGTTGTAGTCGATGGTGGATACACGTCTTGGTCGTCATGGGCATCATGTAGTCGATCTTGTGGTGGTGGATCTCAAGGCAGTACCAGATCTTGTACTAACCCAGTACCTCAACATGGTGGAGCAAATTGTGCTGGTTCTTCATCACGGACCCAAGCCTGTAATACACAAAACTGTCCAAGTATGTATCAATGTAGGCTTATATGGCTGAGATTTGGAATAATTTATAAAAATATCTTATACATCCAAACATTTACATACTTTAATAGTTTTTATTAAGACTTCCATTCCATGTGAATTATTTTTTTCGTTACTTTAATGTAAAATTTGCCTAAAATGTACCATATTCTTTAGAAACCTCTATGTCTGTATCCCTCTTGCAGAAGATAGATCTACATTTACAGGAAACAATGAAAAAAGTAAAATTGAGTTTTACAGATTGCCGTTTTAATAATTTTTGTCTCTTCGGGAATATATTGGCAAATGAATATTGAAGTTAAGCAGTTGTAGCCCCGTCAAACCAAATACAATTCTTTTATGTTAGTCAGATAATGATTCGATAAATGCGATGTAAATTTAACCCCAAAAGATTGATTACGAAATTAAAATAGTAACGTTTTTCCAGTGAATTTTATTTTATCTAATCTAAAATTGACCGGATAATACGAAAGCGTAGAGAAAAGAAAATTTTTACTATCTGTGAGGTTCCTCACCGTGTTGAAGACCGTACGGTGGCCCCTAGATGCTTTGTTTAAGGTCGTTTTAACCTTGACATTTACCCCATTTCCTTTCTTTTTCATATTTTGTGCAGTTTTATTCTAATATGATCTGTCCAGCAGCTACTCATTAGACATGAAGTACACTTAGACATACGAATTTTTATTATATCGGCTAGAATTTTACCAAATTTTTACAATGTAAGAATGAACATGATAAAGTTCTATTATTTCGAGACCTCGATGAAAAGATGGCATAAAGACAAGATGATATCTTACACATCCCGTTGGACTACAGGATCGTAGTTGACCTCACACCAAACGACACCTTTCATCAAAGTAATTCAAAACAGATTACAGTTTTTGTTGTTTTTTGGACTTCTCACTTAATGATTGGTTCAAGGTGATCATCTCCGAAATAACGTTAAAAACCAAAAATGACCATTACAATCTGCAGCATTTATAGCATGAACTTTCATCATTATATTTTAAAGATTTATCATTAGACAAAAAATGATCAAAACAGAGATAGTAGTCTAAAAAACAATCATGTTAAGTAATGAATTATTAATTTTAGTAAATGGTGGATTCACTAATTGGTCTTCATGGAGAACATGTACAGTTTCCTGTGGCGGTGGAACAAAAACAAGAACCAGGTCATGCACTAACCCTGCACCACAGTATGGTGGCAATAGCTGTGTTGGTGCAACTACTGACACTACGTCATGTAATACACAGAACTGTCCAAGTGAGTTTTATGTCTTCCAGTTAGGACAGACCCTACTTTAGTAAACGGGATGGAAAAATCAAGTTTTCAGCATGAAATACCGCATACGTTATAGTCCTATTTCCAATAAAGGGTTTCAGAAACTGAATTCTGAAAGAAGTCCTATAATCCAGAAAAATGACAAACAAGTGAAAGCCCACCAACTGGTAGTATCTCTCGGTGTTCTAGAAGGGCAAGTAAGTTCTGATCGGCATGTGACATTGTCCTTTTGTGGACTGGCCCCTGTTTTCCCCTAAACAACAGAAATTCTTTCTTTTTTTATGCCGTAAAAAGATTTTTTGGGGGTTACGAAGATAACGAAAAATCTTTTTAGGGAGATCCTAACTAGACATGGTATAAACTATATCCTAAAATATAAAAAGCTATCTCCAGCCAATTTTTGGAAAATGAGATAGAAAAAGGAATAAGTAGTACGTCAGTTGTTCGAAAAACAATGGATAGGTCTTAGTCAGATGTTGGGTCATAATGGTGTCATTGTTGATTCATCAATAAAACCAACATTCTATGCTAAATTTGTAAATTTATTGATATTTAACGCGAAGTAATTTTTGTAGTTGTGAATTTGACCTTTGACCTCATTTTGAAGGTCAAGTCTACCTGAACATTTTCTGTATTGAATATCTATTTGAATCTTCATAATTGTTTGATCTATAAGCAAAAAACCTGTAATCTACTTGAAATATCAGAGTTTTTTGATCCACAGGCCCCAAAAGAGTTTGGTCCTCGTCAAGGCGCACATTTCATCAGCTATCTATTACAGTTTTTGAGTTTATCCGATAAAGGTCTAAGTTCAAAGGCTGAAGTTTCAAGTGACCTTTGACCTTGGTATTTTTAAATGTTACACATATCACCTAACTTCAACACCAAAAGCCAAAAGCCTCTACGATGTACCGTTTCCGAGAACAATAAATGTACGCAAAAATCCGAAAATTTTGAAGGGGCTTTAGTTTTGAACCGTTTATCGCCCATTTCGGACCAAATGTAACAAAGTTTCGTTATAACGAACCAAATATTTTCTCATTTCATTTAAAAAGCTATATGTATTATGGTTTCTGAATTTATTCCGTGACAATAGTTTTTGGAAAAAACAGAGATAATCCTGTAACAAAAAGATTTCAGTTCTTTAACTCCTATATTCTCTATATTTTTCTGCGTTTTCTGAGTGATATAGGTCCTTTTCCGAAAGTATAAAAAATTTGTTCAGCCAATTTTTGGAAAATGCATCAGAGATCCAGAAGAAATACAAAAAGGCCTTTCTGTTAAGAACAGGAAAGCCGTTTTAAATCAGAAGAAATACAGAGACGTCTTTTTGTTGGAAAATTGAAAGATCTTAATTATAATAATAATGATAATCAAACGAAACAAGAAAGGTCTTTTTTAATTTCTATCACATAATCTTTGTCCTTTTAATCACTTTAACACAGAAATTGAGAATGCATATATCCTATAAACAATATCTGGACTTGTTTGGTCATTTTTCATTTTTGTTATGGCATAGAGGAACGTAACACAATTTTTTCATGTCCAAAAGTATTAAAGGTGAGTATTACATTAATGTGTTTAAAAATTTCTATCAACATTGCTTTGTTGTCGATTCAAAAGTCATACTCTTTTGAATGCTATAAACAATGCAATTAACTGAAATGATCGCATTTGGTTTGCAGTCGACGGTGGGTTCACTGCTTGGTCTTCTTGGGGAACTTGTAGCCAATCTTGTGGCAGTGGGACCCAAAAAAGCAAACGAACATGTACTAATCCCGCACCACAATATGGAGGAGCAAACTGTGTAGGATCTTCATCCAGATCACAAAGCTGTAATACACACAACTGTCCAAGTAAGTACAGAATGTTTGCCTAAGTCACTTTATTTATTATTCTTGTAGGTGATATTGACTTTCTATTTCGATTATATTGGTTAAATGTTTTCTGTCAGCATGTTTAAATCTTTAGGTTTAAGATTTTCCGAATGTGTTGTTTATATCTTCATTAAAAAACGGCAGTAGAATACCGAAGGAACAAAGGAGGGAAATCCACAAAAATCGAAGTCCAAAGACATGGCCAAAACGAGAACACAGAAAACAATAGCGCCAGACACAAAACAATGACGTTAGACAGACACAAAGCATAGAAATAGAAATCACAACATTCAAAACAAAGTCACTAACAATATGAACTCCAGTGAAACTGAGAGTGACATCAGGTGCTCCGGAAGGGTAAGCATGTCCTGCTCTGTTAACAGCACCCGTCACACAGTAAGTGAGGAAAATATGTTTTTGACATAATTTGTAGAAATGGCTATCTACATAACTTAAAGTTACAGAAATGTCAGTGTTTAGTTACTCGATCTATCTGTGATATTCATGTTTAATTGTAAGTCGACACTATTGGAAAAGTGCGAATCGACGAGATCATTATTAATGTGAAGCAATATATGCGATTGTTGAAAAAATCATTACTGTTATAAACATTATTGATTTTATTACAGTAATAATTTCTTTATCGGATCGCATCAATTGTTTATAATTATGATCTCATAATGATTTCACACTTGTCCGATATTGGTCGAATAATAACAATTCATGTAACAATCAGAATATTGTATATGATTCATTCGGTTCCTGTCAGACGATGTGTACAAAATCAAAATATATAGTTATTCTGGTCTTTATACTTGATTTTAAATTAATACATATTTGGAAAATGTATGTTTTTATGTAGAAAGGGGAACTGGAAACCTCTGTTATAATGAGTAAAGAAGTCTTATTCATATGTATGGTGAATGTATGCCTTAAATCTGGGAAAAATGATATAATTATTCACCATTTCAGTCCACGGAGGTTTAACCACATGGTCATCTTGGAGTACGTGCACTTTAACATGTGGCAGTGGGTCACAAACCAGTACAAGATCATGTTCTAATCCAACTCCACAATATGGAGGCAACAATTGTGTTGGTTCCACATCGAAAACTCAGAATTGTAATACACACAATTGCCCTAGTAAGTTAGTTAACTTTTTATAGTGTGTGTTGTAATGTAGATATGTAACACTTTATAAAGAGATACATATTGTAAAAAAAAGAACGGTGTAGAGCGAAATCGGCGCAAAACTTTCAATTACCATTGCATTTGACGAAGCATATTGTGCAAATAATTTCTAACATTTCATCTTAGAATTGAAGTCTTTTTAATGTCGTGACAAGATAGATGTTAGAAACCAAATACGTAATGGAGTATAA
Organism: Modiolus philippinarum; assembly: GCA_002080025.1. Classification (NCBI taxonomy): domain Eukaryota; kingdom Metazoa; phylum Mollusca; class Bivalvia; order Mytilida; family Modiolidae; genus Modiolus; species Modiolus philippinarum. The sequence continues at coordinate 19,974 of MJUU01071284.1, forward strand.
ACATGTTAACATATTCAAAAGGTTTTCATTACATATTGTTTTTAGTGAAAAAGGAAACTTTATCATAATTGAGATCACATTTTATTCCAACTTACCTGTAAATCGTGTTTGCCGAAATGATTTAATATTTATACGACAGGAACTTCTTTTTACAAAGCCAGTCTTGATTGAAACAACACTTAATCGAACTCGGAGAGGATTCGATATTCGAGCATGAACATTACTTTTTAAGTATTTTAACGAATCGACGTCACTCTGACATTTCTTAGAAATTTCTTAAATTACAATGAAGTGTTTATGTTTATAATTATACATATTCTACCCATATTTTAACAACTTGTTTTTTGACACAGTAGCATTTCAAAATACACAACTTGGATAACCTGGTAAAAAATAGCTGAAGTTTCCTGGTTTGAATTAACATGAACTTAAAGTAAAACTGTTAAACATCGGACATCTGAGTGAATTGACGAGTATCGTCTTATACCTTAATTAGAGTTGAATAAATGACAACCTTATTCAAGTAAAAACTGGTATTGATGTTAAATTGTATAATTTTCGACTTATTCAACATACATCTTTCCTATAACCTAAATTGAGTGATAGTTTTCATTTGACCTTGGTAGGAGTTAAACAGCGAAAAATATTTTACAGTTGACGGAGGTTATTCTCAATGGAGCAATTGGGGATCATGTAGCAGAACATGTGGAGGAGGAAGACAAAGCCGGGACAGGAAATGTGACAGTCCAGCTCCCCAGTATGGTGGAGCTACGTGTTCTGGCGTCAGCTCGCAGACTCAAGATTGTAACACTCACAATTGTCCAAGTAGGTCAAAGGAAATTATAATCACACTAGTTATGTATGTTGTCAAAACAAAAAAAGGTCCAAAATAACTAGTATATCCGCCTTATCAATAAGGGTCTCTTGTGGAAAAATTTGAAGTTTCGGTCCGAACTGTGATTAGCAATTCTGTACTGAGGTGAACATTTCTCTGCATTGTCTACGGCATTTCAATAGCAATTGCTAATGAGTTTCTACCGAACACAACCAAAGCGCCATAAAACCGGTTTAACCCAACTTCCCTGTACCAAGTCAGGAGCATTCCAGTTTATAAGTTTTCCGGTTGTTTAACTTGTACCTACTTTGACTTTTTGTCTTTTGGTTTCGGCTCCTGAAAATTATGTCCGGTAATGTTGTTATTACCCTTTTCACATCAAATTATATCTCTGCTGATGATAAGATTAATGTCGAAGGAAAATCAAATATGATCCTTGTGCATATTTCTATTATGACGCTTAACACCGAGCTGCACTTAGAGATGACTCGACATTAGTAATTTCCTCAACACCAGTAAGGGTTCATAGAATGTACAATCAACGCAATGTCATCTATTTAAGGTTTGGCGCGCCATAAAACCGGTTTCTTTTGAAATGCCTTTACCAATTCAAGACCATTGCGGTCTACAATTTTACTGTGAATTTCCACCTGCCTCTTGGACTTTTGTTATTGACAATTCTGTTCGGTAATTTTGTTTTAACCCCATATATATGTATATTATATTGTTGGAGATAATACTTCAATGCTGTTTTAATCAGATTAAGAGAAAACATAAATAAACATATAATAATATTGCAGTTAATGGTGGATTTACAAAGTGGACATCTTGGGATACTTGTACTTTAACCTGTGGAACAGGAAGACAAGGTAGAACTAGAACATGTACTAATCCAACTCCACAGTATGGTGGTCTAGACTGTACTGGAGACCGATCTCAGACTCAGAACTGTAATACTCATCACTGTCCAAGTAAGTGGTTCTTATGAGGAATTTTCTATGATATTTATATTATTTATCTACGCGAAATCGAACACGTAGAATTTCTTTTTTAACGCGGGGCTTAGATTCATTGTTAAATCTATTGCCATCACTTGGCATCTATCGCTAGAATATTCTCTAATATTATACATGTATACCTTAATGAAACATTTTTTATCTAAGTGCACCTAACTTGAACATTGTGCTTTGGAATGCCTGGGCATACCAAGTAAGATGCCTAACGTTACACCTTTCATTTCTGTACCACTAGTGGATATCTAATAATGATAAGCATGGCAAAATTTGACAGCCCTTATTTTTTTGTAAACGTGTTAATTCATCATATGTCACTGATGCATTTTATCAAATTATTCAGTTATTTATTATATTATCATAATGAGGAAAAATGAAAGGATATGGAGTGAATGTACATGTGACAATAACGCACACGATACATAGAAAACTCCAATTTATCAAGGACAGGGCTTTTATTCCTGTCTAAATCTTGAAGTTGGTTCTGCACATAAGATCGTTTTGAAGCGTTATAGGCTTAGAGTCAATGTTTCTTTTCCAAAGCAATCAATCAATATTAAACGGGCAATATGTAAATTTTTGTCTTAGATGGGTTAGCTAAATAGGTTTCTTGGAATTTTTTTTTTAATTCTAAGAAATTACATAATTAATCACAATCGACTGTACTCATGATAATGGATTTAATACCAAGTTTGTTTATTGATTAGAGTTGAACGTACAGTTATAGACACCATTGATCAAGATGTTCATGCAGTTTGACACAGCAAAAATAAAGTCTGCTTATATCATTTAACGAAACCGTATGCAATTTTAACACATAAGTATAATATCGAGAAATACCGATTTTCCTAATAAGGGAAACATGAAAGGAGCGATCTCTTTATCTACATTTTGCTATATTTTGCATAGCAACTTAAGATGTTGAGATGTAAAACTGGCTTGTCAACCTCTGATATAGATGTAATTCTCACAAATCGGGTGATAAACTACTTTCTATATAGCACTTGGTAATTTAGCGTAATAATATTATGACTGATGGAATACTTACTCAAAGTCATCACCAGAATAACTGACGGTAGAAGTATACCAAAGAAACAAAGCATAAGAATACATAAATTAAAGTTCAGAGGCAAGGCAAAAACGACGACACCATAAGACAAAAGACACTACACACCCACAGATACAACTTCATCTGTTGTATTTTCACAGAAATTTGTATAACCTTTAATCTATCAGATAGAAACTACAAAAATTGGATGACAGCACGATACAATAAAACAATCAGAAAAGAAACTCAAAACAACATGCATTGTATGTTCAACTCCATCATAAAGAAAATAATAAATATGAAATATATTTCTTTCTAAAAATCGTGTTATGGTTGTTTGCAATCACAAATTGCATTTTTGATGAAAGCATATTGCTTTTCAGTTGATGGAGGGTACACAACATGGACGTCATGGGGAGCATGCACAGTGTCATGTGGTGGCGGAACACAGGATAGAACCAGGTCATGTACCAATCCTACTCCAATGTACGGCGGCGCTCGATGCTCTGGTGCTAGTTTGGAAACTCAAAATTGCAACACACATCATTGCCCAAGTAAGCAAAATGACGAAATATTGTAAAATTTTTAAACTTGTCTTCATTTCTATTGCAATGTGATTCTCCAATGAATTCATGACACGAGTTTTTTTGCCTTATTGCTTTAAACTTTTTCATTTGACGACGTAGTAATAAGTTTATTTTTGTGGTTTAAACCGTTTAGAAACGGGGGAATGTGTAAAAACAAATTACCGCTTTGGTCTTAAATGTTTACTAAGCCAGGAGATTTATTTGGAAAATTAAGCTTTTTCAATAGTGTAGAGGGTATTCACTGCATAAATGTATTGATGAAATCTTAAAAGTATTCAATACTCAATACTCAAAACAATCCAACCAAATCATTTCGAATTTTAGCAACCATACCTTCTTGTTAGATTTCAAATACTTTAGATATGCACCCATTTCTTATGTTTTACTTCAGTTGATGGTGGGTTTACTTCATGGACATCATGGGATACATGTACTGTAACATGTGGTGGAGGATCACAAGGCCGAACAAGAACATGCACAAATCCACGCCCTCAGTATAATGGAGCTGACTGTACTGGTGACAGATCACAAAGCCAGAGTTGTAACAGCCACCATTGCCCAAGTGAGTATGTTGTAGTTATGATCTACTGATATAAACCATCTTTCCAAAGTAGTTAGTCTTGGTTGTTGCACTGTAAAGCTAATTTTGAAAAATTACAACTTTATAGGTCGGAGACTGTTTCACTTTAAAAGTGTTTTAGCTAGTACTGAAAAGAGTAGTAAAGAAATTATTACAACAATGCTCATCAGGAAGGTCTAATAACTGTTAATCATCAACCTAATAAAAAATTAAACCAATAGAGTACAAGAAACGGTAGTTTTCTAACATATTTCATATAACAGATACAGTTATAAAAAACCCATATAATTTCTCATTACTGTGTGGTTAAAATCAGATGAATTGTGAGATCCATACATCACCAAAAAGTTAATTCATCCATATTTATTACAAATGAGTTATTGGTTCAGCATTTTAATGTTTTTTTTCTATCTGACACAAGAAAGATAACTTATTTACGGGATGAATCATAAAAAAACTAAAACTCGGACTAATTTTATAATTAGTTTTTGCCAATAGCAATTTAGACAACTTAATTATGTCTGCTCAGTGCAGATCAATCAAAACATATGGAAGACTTCATACTGAAAGATGTATAGAAGCTGATAATAACAATAAGCAAAAGGACCGGGTATAAATGAAAAGCAAAAATCAGGTAAAAAACAGAACTAGAGAAAGAGGTAGCAAAATAGTTTATGGGAGCTTATCACATTATATTTCTAAAACAAAATTTACGAAAAAGATATTATATTGCATGATGTTTAAGAAGAGTATTTTTTTTGCTTAGTTGACGGAAGATGGACGACATGGACATCTTGGAGTACATGTACTGTAACATGTGGTGGAGGAAGTCAGGACAGAAGTAGAACATGTACCAACCCACGTCCACAATATGGCGGCGCCAACTGTATTGGGGTTGGAAGCGAAACACAAATGTGTAACCAACAAAGTTGTATCAGTAAGTCTTTTTAGCATTAACATCTATTTGCATTAAGAGAATGACTTCTATGCTTTAAAAGCGGAGAAATGTTGTTTAACTAGCAATAAATGATTTTAATCCCTGTAGTTTTATATATTTCTCTTATCAAATGAATCTACTAACACATGAAAACTAGTAATTGAAAATATTGAACTTTTTAAAATCTTAAAAAAAAAAAACAAAACATGGAATGAAATTTATGTAAAGTTTCATTGAAGGTATTGACTATATCTATATTAACTTTTATAGGCAGGGTTATTTTTAGCGTCTAACTTTAGTATTTCGTTTTAGTTGACGGAGAATGGTCTGCTTGGGGTGCATGGGGAACATGCTCATTGACATGTGGTGGAGGTAAACACTCTCGTGCAAGAACATGTTCTGATCCATACCCTCAAAATGGTGGATTAAATTGTACTGGTTCTTCAAGTAGTTTTGGTGACTGTAATACACAAGCTTGCCCAACAGCAGCTGCAGGAGCATACGTTCAGGTATAAACCGATAAGTTTTCATCTAAATCTTATTTGATTTTCAGCCAAAATATGAAAGCATTCAACCTAGTCATAATAAGTATTATTTCTGCATTTCATTTTCATTGTATTTTTGTTTAATGTAAGGTCTCAGATACACCTTGAAGGCCTCAAATGCTAGGTAAAGGAGTGCGTCAATAATTTGTGCATGCTGATAATTTAACTAGTATTGTTCAGATGTTATTGTTGTGATGGCAGAATTATTTGAACAATTTTATTTCATTTTGTGAAAATGATAGCACATGTAACAAATAAACCAAAAAGTCACATTTCTCCTTTGTTAGGTTATTAGCAGTTTGCTTTTGTCACGTGAAACCACAGTAAAGATGGTATAAATAACTCGATTCTACATAAAGTGTTCGGTCGGTGCATTTTATTTTGAAAAAAAATTCTTGATATCTATTTTCATTGCTAAATCTTATCTGTTGTGAATTGCCTTTGAGCTATTGTAGTGGCTATGCTCGTGCACAACGTATACAGTGAAGGGAGCTTTGTGTAGTGGCATTCTTGTGCAAATTCTTAATTTTATTGTCATTTTTTCAACATTTGCAAAAGTTCCCATGTTAACTTATAGCATCTATATATATACATACATATATATATATATATATATATATATATATATATAGTTGTCTGAAGTATGTGACAACTCTTCATACTATACCTGTCCAATGGATAATATCGTGAGACATTATACTGGGCTTGATGAATTATTTATATATACGTCTGAAAATCAGCCCA
>MJUU01071284.1:26748-44845 GCA_002080025.1 Modiolus philippinarum
TGTGCAGATCTAACAATGTTGGGCTGATTTTCAGACGTATATATATATATATATATATATATATATATTGTCAGGAAGACAAAATTTGTTATGAATTCAAAATTATTTTTTGAAAGAATTCAAAAGACATATATTTATGATTCCACACTTTGGATTAATACTTGGCAAACAAGATGCAAACTTTTGAAAGACAGACACATGAGAAAATTCGAATCCAAGCTAAATGGTTACATGATACAGGATCTTAAATATACAATGAGGGATATGGGGTGAATGCACCTGAGACAAAATCTCAGATTAGTCTCTACAAATACATGTTAAAAAGCAATGGAACAACGCTTTTATTCTTGTTATTAACCTTGAAGTCACCATGGGACCTTCAACAATGAGTCCCGCTCATACCTCACAGTAAACCTAATAAGGCCCCTAGCACCGGTCTAAGCAGAATTCTTTGCTTAAGGTCGAGCAATTCCACATCCATTCTCTCGCAATCATGAATGCGGAATGTCACCAAACATACAATTAACTGGCAAAGTGTTCCTACAACTGTTTTCACCCATTTACCGACAAAAAACCCAACAGAAGACAACCACAACATATCAACAAACACAGGACACTCATCTACTCAATTGCAAGAAAACTTGCAATATAAGATAGTGAGAGATGTTGGCATTATAAACAGGTTTCTCCCGCAAGAACAGTGAACGAAGATATAGGTAAATTGTTGTAGATACAGAACAAGCCTAGGTTGTGAAAATTGACTCCAAATCGGAGAAAAATATACAGAGGAAGAAGTAATTAAAAAATGTTAGAGTTTGTGATCGACAATATATTTGTCCAGTTTGGTGGACTTGTTTTTCAGCAGACTATTGGACTTCCAATGGGCACAAACTGTGTACCTCTTCTAGCCGATCTGTTTCTCAACTCTAATGAGGCTGAATTCATCGAAGGGCTTCATCAAAATAAAGATAAAATTTTTTTTTTTAGCTTCCGTTATGTAGATGATATTTTGTCGCTTTGGTGCTCTTCTTCATTTGATTTATCAAAAAGAGCTCGAAATTAAGGATATTTCCTTAATTTGGACACTTCCACATCGGCCCTATTCCTTCATCTTCGTCTTGAAATTGACAAAATAGGTAGACTCAAAACTAAGCTTTACGACTTCACTTTTCTAATAGTCGGTTTTCCTTTCTTTGCAGCAACATCTCAACTGCGCCGGCATATGGAGTTTACATCTCCCAGTTCATTCGCTATTCAAGTGTATGTTGTCGATACAGCAACTATTTTGATAGAGCCCGGTTGTTAACAAATAGTCTACTTATACAAGGGTATATTATCCAAAACTTTAAGTCATCCCTCCAGAAGTTTTACGGTCACCATCTTGTTGACCGCTATGGGATATCTGTTTCCGAGATGACAACATATCTTTCCCTTTAAAAGCTTCATTGTTGTTTCCTTTACTGGATTTGGCATGTTCAACACGGTGGTGTCTTATAAGAAGCAAGAGATGCTAACTCTACCGGTGCACCTGATTTCACCCATGTTTTTTTTTATTGGGTCCCTGTTGTTCATCTTTGTATGTGTGTGTGTCTTCATTTTTCTTTTCTGTTTCGTACTCCTGTCTCTGTTTCTTTGTTTTCCGATTTTGCCATCGTCGTTTGATTATTCGTTTTGTATTGACGGTTCGGTTCTCACTTACTTCAGGATAACAGTTTGAAATAACAAAAAATGCTAAAAGTTTGAAAATATTATAGTGTATCCATATGAGAAGTTTTCTCAAGAACAAGTACGCCATAAATGCCTGTTGTATCATGGCATATTGTTACGCCCCCTGCATTAGCAGGCAGTATATAGTGATCATGGTGTCAGATCGTCCGTTCGTCCGTCCGTTCGTCCGTTCGTTATTCCGTCCGCCAAATAGGTACACACTTTGTGGCGACAACTCCTCCTAAACCACTTGGTGTAATTCAATGAAACTTTCACAGAATATCAGTGGATATTGCCATTGTGCACTAGCTATTTAAAAATTTGATTTGACTTATTTTTTTGTTGTTGAAATTTTTACTTCCGGAGTCAAATAGGGGAGTGGGGGTATTCATTAGTGATCTTTGCTCACAGTTTTTCTAGTTTCATTTAAAATCATTTATTTATTACTCTCTGTTGACTAACATTGAATCACTCATCTAACGGTTCAAACTTTTGTAAACTTGTGTCTCATCAGATACGTTTACTGCAAAATTTCAATCAATACAATTTATAAGGTGATACATCAAATCAAATATATAAAATATTGATAACATTCGACTATGATAAACCGTCTGTTTTCTCAAAATTGGAAACCTCTTTTGGTGATGTCAGTCTTCAATACAAAATTAATAATACACATATTTTTATTGTCTTTCATGATATGACAGAAAACAGGTTTTTTATGTGCCATTTATATGGAAGAAATGACCTTTATATAATCTGTAATAAGCTTGTGGTATTTGTGAATCGTGTGAAATCCAACACAATGCCCTGAAGAATTCTATCTTACACTAAGCCAGAAAGTGAGTTGAAAAGAAGTTCACACTTCCATAAAATGTTCTGTGTTGGATTGTGTGTTCACTTTATGGTCGTATGTCTTATGGCTTTTCTGTAAGGGTCCCTCCCTCTAATTGGTTCGGACTTTTGTTGTCACTCTTATTTGTCCACCGACCATCCAAATTCAGATTTTTTTCAAGAATTTCCTTGCTTTAATTAAGGAGGATGTTTCATCAATGGCTCGTTAGTATTGATGAGTTGCTAGTCTTTGTCGTACTAGAACGTAACATTACGACTGGATCAAAGGCTTATTGATAATAAAATGAAATTTAAGATAATATTTGAAGAGAAAGCACAAAAAAGTAATGTTTGTCACTTTCTAAGTATACTGTAAAATGTAATTGAAATCAAATCCTGGAAATATGCACAGATATTCACACATTTTAAATGTAATTCTAATATGTGTTCAACTTTCTAAAACTTTATACATGTGTTAAAATTGTGTATTCAAAATTTTTTATAGCGTTGTCCAACTGGTTGGTTTACTTGCCAAAGTGGTTCCGTGTCTTGTATTGATGAGTCATTTGTGTGCGACTGTGAAAACGACTGTAATGATGGATCCGATGAAACCACTGGCTATGCCAGCTGTAATCCTCTGGTTCTTTCAGCATGTCCTAGTGCTGCTTTTGGTAAGTTGTTAAAGAAAGTATTGGGAGACCAATTACCATGTAGCATTAGTTAAACAATACAGAATCAAAAACCTAATTTAAGGAGCAACACGCATACTTAACATAATCATATGTACATATGCTGATGTCTATTTTTCACTTATTGTGTTTTGCACGTTGTCAGTTTAGTAAGTTATATTAACATGATTGCAATATTTCCGACAATGCAAGTTTTATATCATGAGCTGAAATCAATTTCTTTTTTTCTATTTCTGTTTTTAAGCAGCAAATATTTCAATTTTGTCACATACTCTATAGATCCACCAGACATCATTAGATGTGTTTACCTTAAAAAAATTATCATTCTTTTGAAACACCTCTAGAAATAGAATCATACTGATTATTTTTTACGAAAGGATACGGAGTAAATGAACATGAGACCATAACACATATGTTAACTCCAACTGCAATAATTTTAATGAGCTATATGGCCATTTCTGAAAATAATTCCTCATCAGCAGCACTAGAACCCAAACAAAGGAAATCCATATTAAAAAACTGTTTAAAATGCATTAAACCAAACGAAATCCGAAAAATCAGTAATATCAAATAAAGCAAAGGACAAAACTTTGATGGAGGGAGTCCATCCTTCGGTTTTAGAATTTACATAAATTTAGATAATAGTAATTGAACAAAGTGTACACATGAGATATTATCTCATGTATACAAGTATACCATATCTAAGGAAAATAAAGAGCATACATCTCTACCACGGGAAATTGTTTTACCAACTCCACACTGCAATAAAAGACAAACTCCTGTATTAAATATTTTACGAAAGGACTTTTTTAAACTTACGTTCAAATGTAATAAAATCCGAGAACTTTCATTCACATTATAATAAGGGATATAAATTGTGCACACATCATACATAAACTGTATTAGAATATTAAAAAAAGTAACATTCGAAAAAGCTTATTTATTCACAGTAAAGAGTTGTTGATTATCCCCGCACTTTTCTGAAGAAAATGCGGGCATATTGTTTTGGTCCCGTCCGTCCGTCCGTCTGTCCGTTAGATGGACCTTGTCAGTGGAACTCCTTCCTCATTTTTGGATTGATGGATTTAATTTTGTAATAGAATTGTTGCATATAGTCTGCAGATGCGCAATAAGCTTTCGGATTTTTGATATTGGTCTTGGTGCAAACAAAAGGCCCCAAGATGTCGATTTTGACGCATGTGAGCTTGTCAGTGGAACTCCTACATTTTTGAATTTATGGATTNGCATATAGTCTGCAGATGCGCAATAAGCTTTCGGATTTTTGATATTGGTCTTGGTGCAAACAAGAGGCCCAAGATGTCGATTTTTACAGATGTGAGCTTGTCAGTGGAACTCCTCCTACATTTTTGAATTTATGGATTTAATTTTGTAATAGAATTGTTGCATATAGTCTGCAGATGCGCAATAAGGTTTCGTATTTTTGATATTGGTCTTGGTGCAAACAAGAGGCCCAAGATGTCGATTTTTACAGATGTGAGCTTGTCAGTGGAACTCCTCCTACATTTTTGAATTTATGGATTTAATTTTGTTATAGAATTGTTGCATATAGTCTGCAAATCAGCAATAGGCTTTTGGATTTTTGATATCGGTCTTGGTGCAAACAAGAGGCCCCAAGATGTCGATTTTGACATTTGTGAGCTTGTCGGTTGAACGCCTCCTACATTTTTGAATTTATGGATTTAATTTTGTTATAGAATTGTTGCATGTAATCTGCAGATGCGTAATAAGCTTTTGGATTTTTGATATTGGTCTTGGTGCAAACAAGAGGCCCCATGATGTCAATCTTGACACATGTTAGCTTGTCAGGGGAACTCCTCCTACATTTTTGGATTTATGAATTTAATATTGTAATAGAATTGTAGCATGTAGTCTGCAGATGCGCAATAAGCTTTCGGATTTTTGATATTGCTCTTGGTGCAAACAAGAGGCCCAAGATGTCGATTTTTACAGATGTGAGCTTGTCAGTGGAACTCCTCCTACATTTTTGAATTTATGGATTTAATTTTGTTAAAGAATTGTTGCATATAGTCTACAGATCAGCAATAAGCTTTTGGATTTTTGATATTGGTCTTGGTGCAAACAAGAGGCCCCAAGATGTCGATTTTGACATTTGTGAGCTTGTCAGTGGAACTCCTCCTACATTTTTGAATTTATGGATTTAATTTTAATATAGAATTGTTGCATGTAGTCTGCAGATGCGTAATAAGTTTTTGGATTTTTGATATTGGTCTTGGTGCAAACAAGAGGCCCATGATGTCAATCTTTACACATGTTAGCCTGTCAGGGGAACTCCTCCTACATTTTTGGATTTATGAATTTAATTTCGTAATAGAATTGTAGCATGTAGTCTGCAGATGTGCAATAAGCTTTCAGATTTTTGATAGTGGTCTTGGTACAAACAAGAGGCCAAAAATGTCTATTTTGACACATGTGAGCTTGTCAGTGGAACTCTTGTTTTCTGAGTCAAACAGGGAAGTGCGGGGATGGCCATCATTTCTGATGGCACCACTTCTAGTTTTGATTATATCTCTGTAAAGTCAGAATGTACATTTACAGTTCAGTAGACACAACTACTGGTATTCCAGAAAAAAAGGTAACTGATAAATATGTTATTTCAGTTTGATTCACTTAAGGTACAAATAAACAACAAATTCTGTAATCATGTGGTAATTTAAATTCTATTTTCATCTTTTTCAGCCACCGTACCATTATCATTTGCATGTATAGTAATTGGAGCAATTACAGCTGTCTTTGTAAATTTCTTCCTAAACTGATTTACCAGACTGTGATCATCAAAAGTGTTTCTGAATGAATTCTGTCTTTTCATGGTGCATTGATATAAACTAAACATATAATCCATTTTATTTTACATTTTGTTTTGTAACATCACCATTTTGTCACAATGAAAGCAGTTCATACTAGACGGACTATGATGTCACAATTGTAATGTATTAACACTGAAGCAAAACTTGCTATTGTTTATACATGCAGTTGACTTTTTTTTAGATCAAACATCTTTCCCATGTTATATAAAATGGTTTGCAAATTGCTTTATTCACATTTTTCAAGTTGATAAATTCAGGACTACAGAATGAACAACAAATGCTTTATTTTTGTAAACAGGGAAATATTCGCGGTAGTTATATTTTCGCTATTTTTGCGGTAATGAATAAAGCACGAAAATACGACTGCCACGAATATTTTGATTCAAATGGGTTATCTAATATCTCGTCAAGCAACTGCAAATTCAAAACTGCACGAAATGAAATTCATTATAAAAACCGCAAAAAGGGCACGAAAATTTTCCTTTTCACAGTATATGGATCGAGCACAATTAGTCTATAGATCATTTTAAATAATCTTCCCACTATTGGACAGACGAGCTGTTGGTTGAGTATATAATTTTGTGATATGTGTCCAGGCATTAGATACTCCAAAACACTCTGTTAGATCTGATGTTGTAAACATATTGGAATGTATTGCCTTTATGACAGGGTCTGAGAATTGCATCCACGTCCAATGGTTTTTATACGCCCGTCGAAAGACGGACGTATTATGGTATACCCTCCGTCCTCTTATCCGTCCGTCCGTTACCTTTGGGGTTTCCAGAGTTTTTTCCTCTAACCGCTTGACACATTGATTTGATATTTGATATATGAGCATATCTAGGTGAGATACAGATCAAGTTAGAATTTGGTCCCGGTCGGTTAATTTTGTACAGAGTTATGGCCCTTGGACTTAGTGAAATTTTGAAAAATGTGGGTTTCCGGAGTTTGTTTTTCTGTAACCACTCGACATATTGATTTGATATTTGATATATAAGTATATCTAGGTGAGATACAGATCAAGTATGAATTTGGGTCCGGTCGGTTGATTTTGTACAGAGTTATGGGCGTTGGACTTAGTGAAATTGTGAAAAATATAGGTAACTGCTTGACATATTGATTTGATATTCTGTATATGAGTGTATCTAGTTGAAATACAGATCAAGTTATAGTTTGGTCATGATTGATCGATTTTGTGTGGACTTACGGCCCTTGGACTTTGTGAAAAACATCAGTTTCTCCACCTTTTCTTTGCAGTGCGTGAACATGTTGATTTGATATATGGTATATGATTGTATGTTTATAAATTACTGATTAAGTTTAAATTTGGTTCCTGTGGAATGATTTTTGTGGACAGATATGGCCCTTGAACTTAATATTTTTGTGAAAAATTCATTTTTCATTTGTCATTTTTTTGCATTTTTCTATGCATACATTTTTTACATGTTAATTTGATATTTGTTAAATGGTTACATCTTGGTAAGGCACACATTCTGTTTAATTTTTTTTCAACCAAAATTTTGTTGTGGACCAACAATGCCATAAAGTTCGAGTTGACAGTGGATGGGCGTATCATGCGCTCTTGGCGCAGTAGTTTATTGAATATTTCTTAACATGTTCATTTTTTTTAATTTTCAAACTGTATCGTCAAAGGAACAATTAGTATAAACATTTGGTTAAGCTGTGCTCTTGTTGATACATGTATAAGCTAATTGCTAACTTCGATACTATAGGTACAGTATGTCGTAATAACATTTTTTGAAAGGACAAAGGGAAACACGTAATAAAAATTCAATCAACGGGAACAATCCTCCACAAAAACACTAATCAAAGACAAAAGAGGACTGTAAAATAATCAACGTAATGAACAATATGTCGTTAAAACAATATATACTGCCACCATAAAACCATAAAAAAAAACAATTTATTTAATACATTATAAAAATCTCTTAACAAGTGTAATACATACACTCCTTTCCTCTGCACTGATGAGACATAAGTTGTCGAAATGCGTATGCAGAACATAAATTAACGGTAACTTCGGTATTTTGTTATTCACATATTTTGTTTCCTGTATTGTTGCTAGGACACAAATAACAGAACAATATAAAAACAGAAATGATCTGTTATGTAACAAATGATTTTGAAAAATCCAAGTCGCTTGATATATTGTTTGGAATGTCAGAATGCAAAATAATATAGGTGAGATACTATAGGTATCTCGTCATATCCAGATATGAGAAGTGACCTCAAGATGAAGAATAACAATAAATTTTGTTCCATTGCTTGGATTTGCCATGCATGTATCTGTATAGACTTTGTCTCATAAGCATTTATTCTATATTCCTTAATTATTTATTTAATGCAACAATAGAAAAACATAGCCAGCTACAGCCAACTAGAATAGACAAGTAGCATGACTTTCATTAACTTGCATTGTTCTGGCAACAGATTGTTTGAAAATTCCAAGAGAAAAAAAATGTAACTATAGATTTTCGTTCAGAAAGAAGTTCGTTATAGTATTTCTTCACTAAAGAAAGTAAAAAAAAACATTTTTTATTTTCTCCAATGAAAATTGTGTAAAACTCGAACAGTATAAAAAAGCCGGGAAACGTCTGGAGCAATTTTAATCAACGCTCGCTGGATATGAATTCGCGTGCTTATAACCAACCGCTTAAAATGGGACAATATGAATTAATCTGCTGATGCAATTAAATCTCGGGTGAAATTTCCCGACACATGCGTAACAGATCTATTACTTGTTTGAGGTGTCAAATATAAAAAAAATACAATTTGTTTGTGTCGCATTATTCTGAAGGTAAATTGACACTGTTTCACGGTGCATATGATCGCTCATTTGAGAACTGATATGGGGTAAGCTACTGTTTTTGGACGGTTAAGTCAATTGACAGCTTTTCTTTTGTGACCTAATAATAAATGACGGACGTAAAACCTTTTGTCCACTTTTGCCGCCCCGTTCGGGTGAGTAATGATTAATCCGGATATTTTGTAAATAATGTCCATTAGTAGCCTGGTGATGTATCAATTTTTATTTCATTTAACCAACAGTGTATAAACAATCTATTTACAAATATTTTATTAAAAAATCATGGAATGAAGTTTTGTTAGACTGCCTTTCGTTTTTTCCTGTGCATTCTACGTTAATCTAAATCGGATAAAATGTGCTTATTTCAATCATAATTCTTGAAATAAACACTGCGACCCTTACTTTTTATTGCTGACTTCAACATGCTAATATGACGTCTAATATTACAAAATAGGTCTTTCTCTTGATTAAGAAGAAAGGACTTGAGTTTAATATATCGGTAATGTCAGGTATAATGTATCGGTGTCGACTATTGTCAGGTCCAAATATTGTCTTTTTATCTCAAAATTGTGTTTACCATAAACATTCTTTGGAATAATTTGCAAGACGTATCGAAACAAATTAATAGATTTGTAGAATTTCAAAAAAAAAAAAATATTACGGCATACAGCAAGTATTGCTTTCAGAGATATTTCTTGCCGTGATATCTAAAATTTCTCCAACTATTAATCATGACAGTAAACTGACAATTTGCTATCAATTAATGAAAAAATTTCGCGCTAAAACAGGGAAATTTACTAAATAGGTAGATGAATTGAAAATTTAAATCCGATTTACCGATGAAGTGATGGATTGAATAGTGAAAAGGTAGTTGCTGAACTCGATGATCAGACAATCAGCATCTCCCTTGAGCAACAATCATGACCTTGGCTGGATCTTTCGCTTAACTTTATTTATTTTACTTGCATTTATATATTATATGCTTTTTAACCTTTAGATGTTGATGTGATTTTCTTATTGTTTGGCTTGTTCAAATGCACATATTATGCAAAAATATGATATCTCAGATTTATACAAAATGGCAGAATTTAAAACAAATATTATGAATAAAGCATCAAAGTACAATACAATTTTTTTTAAATAAGTGGTATAGTCCTATAATAAAAGCCTTCTTATGTTCATGTAGTTTATAGTCAATGTTTTCATCGCACGTTTGCATTTTTTTTACTGCCGAACCACGAAGTATCATACTATTAGATAGTTGACATTTTCGTGTAGCAATTTCAAAATTAAGATAATGGTAGCGACACCTGTCCTAACTGATGGAGTAAAGTTGAAATACATACAAAATGTGTATTTCTCTAATATTAAGTTTAGCTTTGTTATATGGAGTCGAACAATCCTGTTGTTATCACCATTTTCCAAATGAATCTTGGGTGCCATGTTTTGCAAAATAGGCGTACGTACTAGTCGAATTTAGGACAGTTCTATTTAACTTTCGCTTTTCCACTAACACAGGATTATACAGATACTAAAGTTGGCATAAATGATGCTTTAAATGTTTTATCTTTAAAATTTATTCACTATTGTGACATGCTATAAGCATTTTAAAATAAGCATTCGTTTCTCACTTAAGTTTTGAAATTTAGCTAGATGAGATCAGAACAGCTTTTTCGTAAAGTTGAGGATCGGGACTATTTGGAAATATTCCCGAAATGGAATTAATATTCAATGTTTTCTAAAAGGAAGTGCATTTTAAGTGTTTTGGTACATTTATTCTTTTGTGAAATACGAACTTATCACTATGTCAAATTGTCTGTGTGTCTCATGGACTTCGGCTCTTGACCATTATGTTCGGTAATTTTGTTATTACTCCGATGGAAACGTTGAATAAAAACGACATGAACATACAAAGGCTTATATCAGGACTAATAAGTGATAGTGCTACGTAAAAAATTTTAGGTAAATCTATCAGTTTGTTGATAGCAATTTTTATAAAGATTTGTCATAACTTTGTATTTTTTTTCTTGTACGTAATGCAATGAATACACATAAATTTTATCCATGAACGAAGTTTCCCCACCAGGACTAGTTTCAAACTAAAGGGCGACAAACTACTACAAATGTAAAAATCCGGAAAATAAATATTTTGTCATTTTATTGTTTTTCGGAATGTTGCGGGAAATACAAATATTCTTCCTTTATCGACCAGAACATCCATTTGGTGAGCAACCAGAAAAACGTTTGTTAGTGTCCATGATTGCCTACAAATAAAAAGGACATTTATACTATATAAAATATTATTTTTTTAGATTTTTATTCTGTAAACAAGCAAACCCTTTAAATTTATTGGATCATGATCAGATAGAATCACAACTTATGTTTTTAATATTACCGCCGTTGCTATTTACAAATGAGTTTCTTACTTACAGGAAAAAAGGTTGTAACGGAATACACATATAAAAACTCTAGACGAAAAACAACAATAAAAGCCATGTTCAATT
Source organism: Modiolus philippinarum (assembly GCA_002080025.1). Taxonomy (NCBI): domain Eukaryota; kingdom Metazoa; phylum Mollusca; class Bivalvia; order Mytilida; family Modiolidae; genus Modiolus; species Modiolus philippinarum. Next base: position 38,156 of record MJUU01071284.1, read on the forward strand.
GCCTGGTTTTACCATGTATTTGTAGAGAATTTTTCTCATGTGCATTCACTCCCTATCCTTTCATTATTAAATTATTGATAACTGATAATTAATTGGAAATGAAGGGCATGGATGTTGCGTTGTTCGACAATTAGCTGTGAATTCCGCACAAAACGGTGGGCTGTCTTGAAGTTGCTATGAGGTATGAGCAAAGCTCACTGTTGACGGCCTCATGGTGACTTCAAGATGAAGAAAAAACAATAAAAGCGTTGGTCCATCACGTATTTGTAGAGACTTTGTCTCATGTACATTTACTCCATATGTTTTCATTGCTTATTGAAACTGAAATAATAAATACAAAAAGTGCAGTAGTTTTGTTCTTTAAATGATCATTTCGGCAACTCGTATCTCTTCGGTGCAAATAAAACCAAAACAATGGAAATCAAAATATGTCTAGAAGATCACCAATTGCTTTTAGATTGTAAAAATCTGATAATTTTGCTTCAACAGAATACTTTTTAAGTCTCATATTCCCTATATATCCATGCCTATCCCTTTAAAATGTGTATGTCTATGATACTGTTTCTGTGTTTATATAAAAATATAGCAATTTATCTGGGAGGTTGTCTTATAATTCACTTATGTGATCTTAGCGTGCTTTTTACTGATATCTTACTTCACCCTTGTTGGTGTCTCTTTTTGACTAATATTTAAAAGTATTAACAAAGAAGGGAAATGAAGTAAATGCAAATGAGACAAAGTCTCTACAAATACATTGTAATAACAAGCAATGGAACAACGCTTTTATTGTTGTTCTTCATCTTGAAGTCACCATGAGGCCTTCAACAATGAGTTTTACTCATACCTCATAGCAAGTTCAAGACGGTTCAAGTAAGTTCAAGACAATAACTTTTGCACACTCTCGAAATTCTTCCTTATATTTATCTCACAAAGGTACTAAAATATCGTGGTAATTGCTGAATAGAACATTCAATCAATGATTCATGTCATCTAGGTGTACTTTAATATGAAAGTAGGTATTATTTTATTAATTTTATTGACTTATACATGAATAGAATAATTCTTTGGATATTCATTGTATTAATTAGAAATGTGTTTCAAATTCTTCTAGATTATGGAAAATTTCTAGAAATAATAACGAATAATGACTGAAACGTTTCGATAAATTTAGTTACGTTCCCCTAGACACTTCCACCTCTTTCCAAATTTCTGTTTCAGTTTCTCATTTTCTTTTCAATTCACAGAAAATCTTATTCCATTGTTGAATTTTAAGAAGTTACCTGGTGCACTTCTACTGCATTTAACTACATAATCCTCTATAACTATAAACATGTACTTTACTTACATTCCAAGGACGTAATTTATTCAAGGACGTGTTTATATATACGCCATCTTTTAGTTTCATTCTGTCCCAATAAGTAGGATGATTCTGTCTCTGAAATTACATAGAAATACTTGTAACACAGAGATACTATTAATAAAAACGAATTTGACCAAGCATATTTGTCCTTTGAAAGCCTCAAAATAAGAGCAAGATTGCTACGCGTAGCCATATGTTCCCCGCCGCACAAGAAAATTAAAACCCATACCAGACTACCATTGAAAAAAATGGGCAGGGGTTCCCCTTGTAATGTAGGTGATACATATTGCTGAATTCAAACATTTTTGGCTCCGCTTTCGAAATAAAAACTTGGACATGGATTCCCCTTGTAATCTTATTAATACATATTAATATATATTGCTCAAATGGTAAAAAAATATGAAGCAAAATTCTTTTTTCTAAATTTTCAGATTTCTTCTTTGGTTTCCATGGTAACCTAAAGCTCCACTATCTATTCAAACCCATTTCAGACCACCATTCAAAAAAATTTGGGCAGGGGTTCCCTTTATAATTTAAGTAATACATATTGCTGAAATCAAACATTCCAGGTCCCCTTGGCCCTTGCAAAAAAATTTTGGGCAGGGGTTCCCCTTATATTTCAAGTTAATATAGTAAACAAAGTATCTAGCAGAACACTTTTTTTCTAAAATTTAAGTTTTCTGGTGTGGTTTCCATGGCAGCAGAAAGCTCCACTATCCATTACAACCCATTTTAGACCACCATTTCAAAAAAAAATTTGGTTCCCCTTATAATTTAAGCAATACATATTGCTGAAATAAAAAATTAGTTTGAAAAGAAAACAGCTATTACTGAACGGTTTGTATTGTTGCTAAGTAGAATCCTAAAAATAGAATCTTTAATTCTGATTTTTTCACTCTTTCATTCTGTGAAGCAATAGAAATATTGAATAAGTTGATTACCGTCCTTGGCTTTTAGTATCTCCCTTTTTTAAAATTATGACTTCTCATTACATCTTATGACAACCAAAAAAAAAGTGTTTTGATGTACATATTTAAGCTAATTTTAGGTATTGTACATGTTCTAGTAATAAGAGGAGCATTTCTATTTAAACATTAAAACTGCTTTTAATTTCAAATATGTTAAATGTTTATTATCCAAAAAGTTGCAGTCCGATATGCTCAAATAAATCGCATGATCCAGTACAAATGGTGAATAACAATCCTTGAAAATTTGAAGGAAATCTGAGTAGTGGTTTCTGAGGAGTAGCGTCCACAAGATCTGCCATTGTATAACATTGTTAATTTTTAAAGTCCAATAACCCCTATAATATTTGACAAATCAAAACGGCGATGCGATATGATCTAGTACATATGTCGACTAACAATCCTGTAAAATCAAATTCGAAAAAGCGGTTTCTGAGGAGTTGCGTCAACAAGATTTACCACTGTATAACAATATGGAAAAAACAAAAGTCCCATAACTCCACAAAATCTGACGAATCAAAATGGCGATGGGATTTGATCTAGTACTAATGGTGACTATCAATCCTGTAAAATTTGAATGAATTCCGATCTGCTTGGTTAAAACTACTCATTAAACAAATAAAGGGATATGGATTAAATGTACATGGGACAAAATCCCTATAAATACGTGATAAGATTAAGCAAATGGAACAACGCTTTGGTTGTTGTTCTTCATCTTGAAGTCACCATGCTTCAACAAAAAGCAAACGCTCTTACCTCATAGTAAGTTCAAGACGGCCCCTAGCACCGGTTTCAGCGAAATTCACTTGCTGAATGTCGAACAACGCCACATCCATCCCCTTCATTACATAATTTTTGTATGGATGCGGGGTTGTCAACAAGCATAACACATCGGGCAAAGTACTCTTACAAACACTGTCATCCAAAGCCCGACAAAGGGACCAAATGCAATAGACAAAACAACATATAAACGATCACAGGGCACTCATCGAGTTGTTTGTAAGAAAACTTGGCAATCAAAATCGAGAGATGTGGGCAATATATATACAGACGGCCAGAAAAATAATTTATTTTTTTTTACAAAAAGTTGAATTTTGATAGTGCATTCATATGAGAAATTCTCACATGAACAAGTACACCATAACTGACAATGTACAGATCATACACCTCAAGCACGGGGAATCTTTTTGCGGACTCCACACTGCACGAGAGACAAACTCCACAGTAAATAAACAAATAAAGGGAAATGGAGTAAATGTACATGGGACAAAATCCCTATAAATACGTGATAAGATTAAGCAAATGGAACAACGCTTCGATCTGCCTGAATATCGCTACTAATCGATTTGCTTGGATAGGACATCGATATCTAACGTCTTTCCTGTAGACAGCAACTCGTCGATCTCACTAGATACGAAAGGATATGGAGTATATGAACATGAGAGCATAACACCTATCTTAAGTCCGACTGCAATTAATTTTAATGAGCTGAATGGCCATTTTGGAAATTAATTCATCAGCAGTATTAGAACCCAAACATAAAAAATGTATAAAATGAAATCTGAATAATGAGTAATATCAAATATAACTAAGGACAAAACTATGATCGAGAAACTAAGCCTTAAGTTTTAGAATTTACATAGATTTAGATAATAGTTATAAATAAGATGTACACTTAAGATATAATCTAATGCACAAGTACGCCATATCACAGAAAAATAAAGATAGAAAAAAGAAGGGAAACGGGGAATAAGTCAAAGAGACAACGACCAAAAGGGGAGTAATAACAACTCAAAGCTAACATAAGATCATCAATGAACGGTGATGAAACCCCACACCCAACAGCAGGTCGGAGTCGGCCCCTGAATAAAGAGTAATCAAGTTCAGCGAAATAAATCATCCTAGAGTCCTATAGACATAAAATAAATTTACTGGAAAACAGAAAAGACACACAAAGGCTTAATAAATTTCCTGACTTAGGACAGGCGCAAACCTGCTGCGGCGGGGTTAAACTAGTTTTATTGGGCCTAAACCTTCCCCTATAGCCAATGTGATAAATAAAAAAAACCAATTGTAACAACAGTAAAATTCAGTTGGCAACAGGACCGAGTCAATTGTGAAAAATGAAACTGAAAGAAGTAAATATACGGATAAACATGAAAGAGATTACTAGCAGTTAACTGACATGCCAGCTTCAGACCCATTACCAACTGACAAATAAAGTTATGTACCTCAGTATACAGCTTCCACCAAGATCCCTTCCTGTGAGGAGTTTAGCATAATGATTTCATGCATATACCGGAATACTTAACTCGTGTCCATGCAATACAGATTTTAGAAATTTAGAATGTGTTTAGTTAAAATGCCAAGACCCTATCAAAAAATCAATGTTAATACCAAAGAAGGCCATACGTAATGACTTGACGACAAAACCATAATTATAACCCTTATGAATTAGACGATTTAAAGGTTTTATAAGTTTGTTAGGCGAGTTTAAGTATTTTTTACTCTTATGTAAAATATTACCTTAAAATAAGGGAAATGAAATATCAGCCTTGATTAGATGTTTACAGGTTGCATTGTTTTTATGAACTAAGTCTTTATATCGATGATAAAATTTAGTAAAGGTTTTAACTAGTTTATGATAACGAAAACTCTGATGTAATAGTTTTTCAGTTATGAAAGATTCCGTTCATTAAAAGCCCAAACGTTATAACATACTCGAGCAAATCGAACAAGTTGAGATATGTAAACACCATATGTTGGCGCTTATGGAACATCGCCATCCAGAAATGGATAATTAACTATGGGAAAAGAAAAATCGTCCCTTTTATCATAAATTTTAGTATCTAATTTACCATTCGTTATATCAAAATTGATGTCTAAGAAGGGGCAATGATGATTATTAGCATTGGCTTTATTCTTTAGGGTAGATGTCCTTATAATACGTATTGAAGTCGTCATTATTTAAAGCTAAAAAAAAATAAAGAGCATACATCTCAGTTAATCTGTGATCTTTCTGGATACCCCTTCTCAACAATCTGCATGTATACCAGCTCTCATCAAACACCATAGAAATCACTACCATCAGTCTGCCTGAACTACTACCATCGATCTGCCTGAAACTACTATCATCAATCTGACTGAAACTACTACCATCAATCTGCCCGAAACTACTACCATCGATCTGCCTGATACTACTACCATCGATATGCCTGAAACTACTACCATTGATCTGCCTGATACTACTACCATCGATCTGCCTGATACCACTACCATCAATCTGTCTGAAACTACTACCATCAATCTGCCTGATACTACTACCATCAATCTGCATGATACTACTACCATCGATCTGCCTGATACTATACCATCAAGCTGCCTGAAACTACTACCATCAATCTGCCTGATACTACTACCATCGATCTGCATGATACTACTACCGTCGATCTGCCTGATACTATACCATGAAGCTGCCTGATACTACTACCATCAATCTGCCTGAAAGTACTACCATCAATCTGCCTGATACTACTACCATCAATCTGCCTGCCTGATACTACTACCATCAATCTGCCTGATACTACTACCATCAACCTGCCTGAAACTACTACCATCGATCTGCCTGATACTACTACCATCGATCTGCCTGAAACTACTACCATGAACCTGCCTGAAACTACTACCATCGACCTGCCTGAAACTACTACCATCGATCTGCCTGATACTACTGCCATCGATCTGCCTGATACTATTACAATCTATCAGCCTGAAACTACTTCCTTCGATCTGCCTGATACTACTACAATCTATCGACCTGAAACTACTTCCATCGATCTGCCTGATACTACTACCATCACTCTTCCTGGATACCACTACTTATCGATTTGCCTTTTGATACAACTACTAATCCAGCTGCTTGGATACTAATACTTATCAAACACCCAAGAAATCACTACTCATTGATCTGCCTTATTCTACTACCATCGATCTGCCTTGATATCACTACTCATTGATCTGCCTGGATACCACTACTTATCAAACACCAGAGAAATCACTATTCATCTATCTGCTTGATACTACTACCGTAGGTCTGCTTGGATACTTCTTTTCATTGGTCTGTCTTGATACCACTACTCATCCTTCTGCCTGTATACTAATACTCATCCATCTGCCTGGATACTACTTCTCATCAAACACCAAAGAAATCTCTCCTCATCGATCTGCCTGGATTCTTCTTCTCATTAGTCTATCAGGATACCACTACTCATCCATTTGCCTGGATATCATCTCTCATCAAACATCCTTAAAATCACTTCTCATCGATCATCCAGATAATACTACCATCGAAATGCCTGATACTAC
>MJUU01071284.1:45024-55364 GCA_002080025.1 Modiolus philippinarum
TACTTCTCATCAAACACCAGAGCAATCTCTCCTCATCGATCTGCCTGGATACTTCTTCTCATTAGTCTATCAGGATACCACTACTCATCCATTTGCCTGGATACCATCTCTCATCAAACATTTTTAAAATCACTTCTCATCGATCTGCCTGATAATACTACCATCGAAATGCCTGATACTACAACTGATTTATATCTGTCTAGATACCACTACTTATCCATCTGCCTGGACACAATTAATCATCGATATTCCTTTTCATATTCATGAACATGCCTGGATACTGCTATTCACTAATCGCCAGTCTAGAAGTTAGTTTTTAGTAACCGGCGTAAGCGTTAATATTTTTATTTGAATTCGACGTATGTCTAAGTTGTGTAACTTTGTTTTGAATTGTTATACTATTAACTAAAACGACTTACAACTTAAAATGTTCACGATTCATGACTTTCTATTAAAGCTTTGTCTTAAAGTCAAGCTTTTTTTGATATTTTCTGGCTAATTCTGGCCTGTGATTGCACTTTTCAGTTATTTTTGGTGTTGCCTGCTGTCTTCGATTTTCATTGCATTTTTCATTCTGTCTTAATACACTACTTATCGATCTGGCCAAAACCACTACCAATCAATCGTCTTTCATACCACTACTGATCGATCAAAATTTGACCCCGTCAAGAAGGTCAGGCTTGGACACATTTATTGAATCTTCCCTATCGATCTACATGGATACTAATCGATTGTCTGGATGCCACTACTTATCAATCTGCCTATGGATACCACTACTCATCCATCTCCCTGGATACTACCTCTCATCAAACACCCTGGACATCACTTCTCATCGATATGCCTAAAACTACTTATCATTGATCTGTCTGGATACCACTATTCAACAATCTGCCTGTATACCAGCTCTCATCAAACACCATAGAAATCACTACCATCGATCTGCCTGATACTAATACCATGGATCTGCTTGATACTACTACAATCTATCTGCCTGAAACTACTCTCTTCGATCTGCATGATACTACTACCATCGATCTGCCTGATACTACTACCATCACTCTTCCTGGATACCACTACTTATCGATTTGTCTTTTGATACAACTACTCATCCAGCTACTTGGATACTGATACTCATCAAACACCCAAGAAATCACTACTCATTGATCTGTCTTATTCTACTACCATCAATCTGCCTTGATATCACTACTCATCGATCTGCCTGGATACCACTACTCATCAAACACCAGAGAAATCACTACTCATCTATCTGCTTGATACTACTACCGTAGGTCTGCTTGGATACTTCTTTTCATTGGTCTGTCTTGATACCACTACTCATCCATCTGCCTGTATACTAATACTCATCCATCTGCCTGGATACTACTTCTCATCAAACATTTGTCAAACACCAAAGAAATGTCTCCTCATCGATCTGCCTGGATTCTTCTTCTCATTAGTCTATCGGGATACCACTACTCATCCATTTGCCTGGATATCATCTCTCATCAAACATCCTTAAAATCACTACTCATCGATCTGTCTGATAATACTTCCATCGGAATGCCTGATAATACTACCATCGGAATGGCTGATACTACTACTCCTTTGTATCTGTCTAGATACCACTACTTATCCATCTGCCTGGACACAATTAATCATCGATATACCTTTTCATATTCATGAACCTGCCTGGATACTGCTATTCACCAATCGCCAGTCTAGAAGCTACTTTCTAGTAACCGGCGTAAGCGTTAATATCACTANCCTTAGCCCCTAACCCTAACCTATTATTGTAGTACTTTTAATTGAGTATTACTTTAGTATTAGAGTTATTTCCCCTTTCTCATAACCCTAACCTATTATTGTAGTACTTTTTATTCTAGTATTAGTATTAGAGTTATTTCCCTTTCCCATGACCCTAACGTAACGTGTTATACTACTCTTACTCTTCGATCTGCCTGGAAGCCATTACTCATTGATCTACCAGGATACCACTACTCATAGATCTGCATTTGACAACACTGCTGATCGATCCGCCTTGACGACGATATTCAACTATTTACCTATATATTACTACTTATCGATCGCACTGGATACCATTTTGTTCGCATGAATTCAATAAATCTGCCCAATACTCAGTTTCTAACGTGTATATATTTTCCAGCTTCTGTGTTCAAGAAAACACGATGTCATCAAATGTAAAACCAAACAGACAAAATATGGTGTAAATTTTTACACAATGTTATAAATATTCATACACAATGTACATTTTGTCATCTTTTTACGAATTATCATAAAATACAGAAACAAACAATGAATCAGTCACAACATCACAAGATTTGACCCCGTATAGAAGGTTAGGCAGGGACACATTTATTGAATCCTATAGCACTACATGGCTACTAGTAAATTTGTCTGGATACACTACTTATCGACCTGCCTTGGCATACCACTATTCATAAATTTGTCTGGATACCATTACTTATCAAACAACCTGGAAATCACTACTTATCGATCTGCCTGATTCCACTACATATCAATCTGCATAGATACCACTTCTACTCAAACTTCCCAGAAACCACTACTTATCCATCTGCCTGGGTACCAATGATAATCAAACATCTTAGAAACCACTACTTATCGATCTGCCATCGATCTGCCTGGATCCCACCACTCATCCATCTGCCTGGGTACTACTACTCATCGATCTGCCTTGATGTTATTTCTCATTGTTCTGTCTAGATACTTCTACTAATCGTTCTTCTTAGACACCTCATCGTTCTGCCATGGATATACTCAATCAGCCCGAATACTACAAGTTCTACTCACCAATCCCTGTCCAGAAGCTAGGTTTTTTTATAACCAGTGTAAACGTTATTTTTTTTAATTGAATATACCATATGTCTTATTTGTGTAGGCTTGTTTGGTTTGAATTGTCATATTATTAACTAAAACGACTTGCAACATGGAATGTTTGTTGAAAAAATCACGACTTTCTGTTGTTACCTATGTTTATTTTTGTCTTTCAGTCGTGTTTCTAGCTAATTCTGGGTTGTGATTAAAATTTTCATTTATTGTATGTGTTTTCTATTGTTGTTTCCTTTTTCAATTAACAAAAATGATTAACGAACTGAAATGTACTACGTGTCATATTCAGTGAAACTGTCACGTATTGTCTGAACCTTTATATAAAATAACCTTTCAAGATTTCCCAAATGGTTTTAATGAATATATTTGAAATACAAAGATTCATTTTTAGCAGTTCTTGAATACCTAGTATACTATGAATGTCATCTTATTATAATTAACCTTCATGTAATAAAAATGACTTTTAGAAAAATGCAATGAGACTAAATGAATTGCATAGCAATATCACTGATTCATATCTGCTCAAAATTCTTGTTATGAATCATAAATATCCATTCTAAATGTTGCATTCCAGGAGTCGCTTTTTTCTGTTTGTCTTCATTTGTTAATGTTCGGTTAATAAGGAACGGCGACGGAAATATTAAATCCTGCTTCTGTAAACCTCATACTGATTTTTAAAGAAATTCGATAATAGCATAGAATTTGGTCCATAAGTGTTTTTTTTTCATATTACAAAGTCATGTTTGTCTGCAAGAAACAATATCTCGACTACCTTGTCATTAAATAGATATTAAAAGTTATTCAGTAGCTAAAATCAACAAACGATAGGTAACTGAATACTGAAGTTACCATAACTGTATATGTGGGTAGCCATTTAGACAGCTTATGACCCTTCAGTGCAAACAAAGTCAAACGGAAAACCATAAACCAAAGTTGTATAAAACGTAATAAATTAAGTATTACCAGATCCTGTGCTAATACGATATACAGGTATAGTTTAAACCAGTTAAGGTAAATAAATACCTTTTTTTAACAAGTTAGGATAGAAATTGTAAAAAAAAATGCCATGACTTTATACCTTACAAGTGTGCACTACAACAAGGCCATTACGGGATAACATGGCATTGTGAGATTAGCAGATCCATTACAGAATTCTAGATGGCTGCTCTGTAGTTCATTATGTGTCTTGAAAACAGCACGTATGATGCAAATCATGATTGGATCACATATCTACAGTAAAATACATATTTTTGAGTTCTTTGTTTCGAATAGGCACTGGAGAATTGCCAATTCAGTGTTGATTGTTTATATAGTTCTTTGGGTTTTCGGACATACGATGACTGTAAATAATAGCTATATTGAGAATTAAAGTCTTTGCTTTAGATTTTTTTATCCTACTTGTGTCCACTCATTTTACTCATCTCATCACGACAGATCAGAAAATATATATCTTTTCTTGATTTTTTTAAAGGACAAAATTGTACTTAAGGATGTATTCTCCTGAGAGGTCAAAATTTTCCAGCATCAAGTTATTCCCGAAACCTACATTTTTATAATGCTAAAATCTTGAAAAATCATTTTTGAAGAGAAAACCATATTTCTGTGTGCGTTGGTTGTGCCATAGTCATTTGAAAACCCCTATTTTTGACGATTTTGTGCAGATTTCAACAATTTCGGCCTATTATGGGGCAATTTTTTTACTAAAATATCGATTTCTAGCATCAACAAGTTTTCTCTCAAAGTTTCCAGTTTGTTAGATCTCATGAGTCTGAAGAAATATCACTAGTAAAAAAAACATAGGTCCGTAATGATATAAGAAAGTTTTGTAAGAAAATGTTGCTTTTTTGGTCAAATTCAAGACTAATTAAAATCTGTAAAAATCTAGATTTTTCAAAATTCCCATCAAATAGACAATCAAAACCCACCATTTTTTGTTTAGATAGTTGGACAATTATTTTGAAGAACTTAGAAAAGAAATCATGTGAATAAGATGAGTCCTTTTCTCGAGAATTTATTTTTATTACCCCTACCCCAAAATCGGCTTAATTCTGACAGAGATCAATGGTCAAAAAATAGATTTTTCCATTTTTCGAAAACTACTGGTCGTAGGTACATAATTTTTTACATAATTTGGGAGGTCAATATATGATATTTATCAATGAAAAAATGTCACTCATAAGACAAGTTTTGAGAATCATTAATAAACGAGATTCAAACTAGACTAAAACCTCAGGAGAATATATCCTCCAGAGGTAAACGCAAATACGTAAATAGAATGTAGTACCGTAAATAAACTATTTGGTTTCAGATGTAAGCACTCATTTGACTCAACTCAGCATAAGTAATAAAAATATCCCTTTTTCTTAATTTTTTTTTGTATTTTGGAAGTGAGTCTTGTATAGGTGTTTAGGGATATGAATTGTTTTTTTTATTTTAGGGATAAGGATTACTTCGTGTACTTGCCACTTTTTATTGATATGGATTATTAACATTGATTTCGGGATATGGGTTATTTATGAAATACGGTTATTTGTTCTCTATCAGCTTTTACACGTTTTTTTTTGGTTAACGGACTTCCAAATATTTTAGTTTGATTTGCACTGATGAGACATAAGTTGTCGAAATGTGCATATGAAGAAAAAAAAATTAACAGTAACTTCGGTATTTTGTTATACACACACACATACACACACACACACACACACACACACATTAGGTAATATTTTCAGAAAAGGTAGATAAGTTTTCGTTAATTTCAGGGGTACTGAATATTTTTGGGGATATTTGCGTATATATTTTTAGGATATAGATCATTGATACAACCCTATACAAGGATAATGCTGCATATGGAGAATAAACTTTTTTTCATATGTTTGACCCTACTTGGATCAGGACAGTCATTGCTCGCAATAATGGAAAATAATTTTTTGAAATAAAAAATATTTGAAAAAATGACAAAATTTTACTGATTTCAAAGAAAACATAATCAGAGGAAGGCTTCTGGTACACCAGAAGTCATGATTTGGACATTTTGACAGTCTAAGAATCTAATAAAGCCTTCTGTTTGAAATCAGACAAGCGTTTTTCTGGGGTGACAAGAAAAAATCCGATTTCAAAATTTTAAGGATAACGAAAAATCTTCCTCGAAAGTTCCCAAATAAATGTTCATCTTAAAAATTGTCCTTAACACCGACATAACCCTAATTTCATGGCAAAAAAGTAGTGAAATTGTTATTTTTCGAAAATTCATCACATTGGTTGAAAATTCATCTGTTAAAATGTCATAAAATTAGATTATCTCCCCAATATCCAAAACTCAACCTGCTACATGTACAGCTCATTTTGAAATACACATACAAACTCGAATTTAAGTTTTACCGTTTTATCAGCGACAACAATAATCTTCACACAGAATTAATTCATTGAAATGAAACTTGTATTTTTTTTGGGTCAAAACTACCACTTTTGTTATTCAGTTGGGTTGTGTATTGACTTTTGTATTTTGATATAACAACAACCACATTTGTCATGTTTTAACATTGAAATATCAAATTATCTCAATAATAGTGTTTTGAACCAAATATCTTACGCCAATACAGCTTAAACATTCAAAATTTCTAAAATCAGTATTGCATGGACACGGGTTATGTATTCCGGTATATGCATGAAATCATTATGCAAAACTCCTCCAGGAAGGGATCTTGGTGGAAGCTGTATACTGAGGGTACATAACTTAATTTGTCTGTTGGTAATGGGTCTGGAGCTGGCATGTCAGTTAACTGCTAGTAGTCTCTTGTGATTTCATGTTAATGTCCGTTTATTTAGTTCTTTTAATTTCATTTTTCACAATTGACTCAGTCCTGTTGCCAACTGAATTTTACTGTTGTTACAATTGTTTTTTTAATTTATCACATTGACTAAAGGGGGAAGGTTTGGGTCCAATAAAACTAGTTTAACCCCGCCACAGCAGCTTTGCGCCTGTCCTAAGTCAGGAAATTAATTAAGCTTTTGTGTGCTTTGTCTGTTTTCTAGTTAGTTCACTTTATGTCTATGGGAGTCTAGGATGATGTTTATTTCGCTGAACTTGATTACTCTTTATTTAGGGACCAACTCCGACCTGCCGTTGGGTGTGGGGTTTCCTCACCGTTCATTGAAGATCTTATGGTGGCTTTGGGTTGTTATTACTCCCCTTTAACACATTCCCCGTTTCCCTTCTTTTTTCTACAAATGACGTTCATTTAAAAATAAAGGTGATGCTTAACTTTTGGTGGACTATACAGAATAAACATAAAAAATTAAGCAATATCAAGCAATATTAAGTTTGATAGAAATGACCATTTTATCCATAAAAAATTTTCTACGAATTGAAAATTAAGCATTTATGATCTGTACTAGTATGAGGAGAAAATCTGTATGCCATAGTGCTCAAATGAACAATTTATGACGTTCAACATCTGTAAATCATTTAAAAAGTCACATAGAAAAGGTTGTCAAATCAAATCCATACCATACCAGACTCTTTATTTTTCAAATGCGGTGTGAAAAATTATGTATTTGCCTTTTATTCTAGTTTCTATTGTTTCAATTTGTTTCAGTTTATAATCATCTTACCATTTGTATTTGCGATCTTACTATGTCTTCGATGTCTTGAAGTCGGCGGGTGGGCTCAAATGCCTCATTTGGACTATTATAACTATTCTGTAATCTCTGAAATTAAATATACTTATAATATAACATCTGGGATGCAGTATTCGGAATACTAGAATAAACAAAGTTAAAAATTTCACACACTTAATGTTTTTGTCAATTTCAGATTTCATTTACAATTTAGCTTTTGTAATGAAAGAGCAACATCAAACTGAACTAGATTTGCAATTGCAATCGATAGCTGATGTCGCCCTGGCAGCCAATTCGATGCTTCCATCTTATTCGCAGCGTCAAAATCTACCTAATAATCAATTTTCGTTGAAATCGGACAACGTTGAAATTTTGACGTATTTTGCCGCCATCTTGGAAATGGCGGCCATTTTGAAATTATTTTTTCGTAGCCTGCACTCCGCGTTATGGTGATCTAACTACCTGCCAAGTTTCATTTGATTACATCAAACCGTTCTCTCAAAATGGTCCGGACAAGAATGTGTGGAAAAACAATAATAATAACTAGATTTGCAATTGCAAGCAATTGCTGATGTCGCCCCTGACAGCCAATTTGATGATTCCAGCTAGTTTGCAGCATCAAAATCTACCTAGAAATCAAATTTCGTTGAAATCGGACAAATTTGAAATTTTTACGTATTTCGGCGGCCATCGTGGAAAAGGCGGCCATGTTGAAAAAATTTTTCCTTCCTTGCCCTCCTCCAGATAGTGATCCAACTTTGTACCAAATATGAATGAATTCCATCAAAGCATGAATGAGAAAATTAAAATTTTCCTTGAAATTGGA
The DNA here is from genome assembly GCA_002080025.1 of Modiolus philippinarum. Classification (NCBI taxonomy): domain Eukaryota; kingdom Metazoa; phylum Mollusca; class Bivalvia; order Mytilida; family Modiolidae; genus Modiolus; species Modiolus philippinarum. Next base: position 53,336 of record MJUU01071284.1, read on the forward strand.
CGAATTTCGAATTTTTCGTATTTTTGTAGCCATCTTTGAAATGGCGGGGACTTTGAAAAAAATTTTGCTTGCATGCACCCCTCCAGATAGTGTTCCAACTTTGTAACAAATATTCATGATTTCTGTCCAGGCATCATTGAGAAATAAGCCGGACAAAAAGAGGTGGAAGAAAGAAAGCGTAATAATAACTAGATTTGCAATTGCAAGCAATAGCTGATGTCACCCCTGGCAGCCAATTTGATGATTCCACTCCATTTGCAGCGTCAAAATCTACCTAGACATCAATTTTCTTTGAAATCGGTCAAAGTTGAAATTTTACGTATTTGGTGGCCATCTTGGAAATGGTGGCTATTTAAAAAACGTTTTGTTGCATGTCCATCTTCTTATGGCGATCAACTTTGTACCAAATATGAATGAATTTTGTCAAGGCATGTTTGATATTTAATGATTTTCATGGAAATCCGACAAATTCAAAACGTTGACGTAACTTGGCGGCCATCTTGAAAATGGCAGCCATTTTTTTGGTGGAGGCACAACTTCATAAAATGGTCCAACTTTGTACCAAATTTGAATGAATTCTGTCCAGACATCTCTGAGAACGAAGCCGAACAAAAATCATTGGAAGAAAGAAAGCGTAATAATAATAACGAGTGATGATATGTTTGCATGCAAACACAAGTCACTCAAACCAGATTCCGTGCTCAATTGCTCTTTGAAAAAATGCTGTGTTTATATTTATCACAAATGATTGTAATAATGTGTTCTGAAATATTTGTTTTCATTACTTATTCTAAACTCATCATGTTTTCGTTTATCAGTGTTATTAGTGCTTTGATTCACAGGTCAAAATTTTTCTGGATTGTGTCAGAAAGAAAGTTGCGTCATAATGTTTTCATTATTGATTCATCGATGAAACCAACAATCCAAGATTAATATGTATATTTATTGATACTTTAACATGAAATAAAGTTATGCGGGTGTGACCTTGACCTTTGACCTGACCTCATTTTGAAGATCCCATCTTCCTGAACATTTTGTATGTTGAATGTCTTTTTGTATCTTTAATGGTATTTGAGCTATAAGCAAAAACCCAAAAAAATCGGACATAAAAATCGGTTTTTGGTCCTTAGGTCCAAAACGGTTGGTGCAATAATTTTGGAGCCATGTATTAAATGTAGATCTGAACAAGACACATATTTTTGCAATTACATTTTATCAGCTATCTATTACGGTTTATGAGTTAATCCAATGACAAGGTCTAGGGTCAAAGTTCAAAGTGGCCAATGACCTTTGACCTTTGCATTTCTAAATGTAACACATATCACCTAAGTTGAATGGAAAAGGTTTCAGGTTTCTATCTCTTACCGTTTTTGAGAAAAAGCATGTTTAGTGATATGATGAAATTTTCAAGGGGCATAACTCATGAACGGTTCATCGTAGATTTTCGGTCCAAATGTAACAAATGTCCGTCATGACCAAACAGACATTTTTGTTTTACATTTAATCAGCTATCTTTTATAGTTTCTGAGTTATACCAATAAGAAGGTTTGAGGTCAAAGTTCAAAGTGACCAATTAAAGTGGTCATTTTGGAAAGTTCAAGACCTTTGTACACATATTGGGGTTGGTATCTACAATGGTCCAAAGTTTCATAAAGTTTGGTCCGTCCATCTCGGAGAAATGTTTGGACAAATCATTCGAAAAATCATTGAGTAATAATAATAATAATAACAAGTATTAACTGTGTTCGCAAGCGAAACACAAAAGTCTCCCAAACGAACTCCCATATCGGATACCAAGGCATTACGAGACTCCCTTTTGAAAAAAATTTGGGTAGGGGTTTCCCCTCATAACCTATGTAAAAAAAAATTTCTGGTTTTGCTTCTATGACAAGCAAATGCTCTTTTGTCCATTACATCCGATTTCAGATCCTTTCCAAAAACAAATTGGGCCGGGGTTCCCCTTATAAGCTATGTAATACATATTTCTCAAAATTCCTTCTTTTTTATCAGAAAACCTGATTTTCCCCCC
>MJUU01071288.1:1524-16625 GCA_002080025.1 Modiolus philippinarum
CTCTTTGTTCTAACCCTTTAGACGGAACTCGGACTTTGAAGGGAGCGGACATATTTGATTTTGTTCAACAATGTAGACCAATGTTGATATGTATTCCACTACAAGTTGACCACTACCCATATTTACCTTTGTGACTACGACATTTTGACATATTTTGTAAGTTTCACTTCTTTTTACTAATTTCTAATTTGAAATAACATATTTCGGGACATAAACTATTTTCTCTACTTTTCCGTTATTATTATTCTCGCATGAACATGGTAGCTAACATTTGAATGAAATCGATGAGAGAGAGTTATTTTTATTCAGCGGTTAGGTTATATTTTTCAGCTATATCGATAGACTGTTTGTAAACATTACGTAAATGTACATAGAGAACGCACTTGATTATTATAACTTGTAATCGACTAAGTAGCGTATTTTCACAACAATTAAATGTATCGATTGAGTATTTTTCATCATGTATTTTATACCTATTGTATTATTATTTATGTGTTGATTTAATTGTAAAATCAATATATGTAAAGGCCGATATTTCTTATTGGTATTTTGGTTACAGGATATTTTTGAGTTCCTGAGATCCTTGGTATGATTTGATGTAAACATGTAGTGCTGTCTAGATGTTCCATTTTTACCCTTAAGACTCACTCCACAAGTGGTAAGATATTGTCATTTGTATTTACCTATTTTTGTAAATAGTATAGTATGGGAGAACCAAGATTGTTTATTATTATCTCCCTTTGGTAAATCCTGTTTTTAAGAGGATCTATAAATAACGGAGTAATTAATCGTTATTTGTCACAGACACCTTATATTTTATTGTCAATTTTATACTCAGCAATATTTCTATTAATATCAGAGACAATTAAGTTATACTTAATACATTTTTGCAATCATTTAAAAGTATTTTACACTTATATAAAGAAGTTACTATTTTTGAAATATACAGTTTAAAACACGTAGGGAAATATCGGCATACTGGATACAGTAGATATCCAATGATGATAATCAATTATTACACGGCAGTACCAGTGTAACTATCTGTAGTAATAGATATCACACAAAGAGTAAACTATAACTTTGATACACTACAAACATTTTTTATTGAATTATATGAAACTGTGATATTTATTTGTTATATGGAACTCTGTGTTTATTTATGTATTTATTATGTAATTTCAGAGTTTTCCCTTTGGGTAATAAAACATTCGAACCCTAGATTGGTTTTGTCTTCTGTATGGAAAACCACCCTACTACATAAATAACAAAAACTTTTGCATATTTAGTCAATTTAATAAATAATACTTTTTCCAAAGAGTTTGGAAAAAAGGTACAATCCTTTTGTATAAGGGTTGTGGACAATCCTTGTATATACAAGGATTGTAGCCGCCAAATTCATTTGATCCGGTCTTTGGTCCAACAGAACTCATGATAGACCACATCGTGTCTATATGACCAGCATTTGAGGTAAAAGAGGAACCCTTGATACCATGCATTGTATTATAGGCAATTATACAAGGGATACCAAACTATTTCAATGAAAAGTGCAATGCGATGAGATTTCATCTTGTGGATACAAACTAAGCGGTATCTACTGATCTCTTGTACTTAGACAATTCGTATATCATATCATGTTTGATCTCATGACTGTTACTTCACCCTTAACCTGCTAATTCAGTATTTATTTGACTCCGATTTCAAACCGGAAGTGGCTTCTGTTTCTGTAAAAGCGGGTGGTACTAATGACCTGAAGACAAACCAAGACACAATCGGAACATCTTAACCGACTTCCGTTCTGCCTTATTTTGTGGAGGCTTTCGGAGAGTTCTTTGTACTTTATGTTTACAATTTATTTTTGCACTCTGTACATAGTTTTAACCTTTTGGAAGGATGTTTGTCCTTACAATACATGACTTTCTTACTTGTCGAATTATGTTCCATTCCGGAAAATATCCGTTATAGACGAATTTCATATTTACGGGATGACTGCTAATTTAGCATGTTTTTCAAAGGGACGTCACTCGCTAACACCCGACATTCTGGTTTTCGGTCTCATTAGGGAAAGGACGGTCAGTAAATAAGTTCTTTGAAAACGGTTACGATTTTCACTGTGGTAAGTACCCGAATAGCTTGAAATAATTTATTTGAAGACAATCGAGATATTACCCCTAGTCCAGTGATATATACCTATGTATTCGAAATCTACTGCTGTCCCTTATTACAATGGAACCGTAAACCTGACTGTCGGGTCAGTAGGTTACTTCCCTTTGTGGAAAACGTTATAAAAACGGAGCCAAAGTCGGGATAAGAAATAAACATGAAAGTGGTTTATTACATAGGGGTCAACAAAGGTCAGCCGGCGTCAATGACGTCTGCCAGTAGTAATGAGCATAGGGAATAAATTGTAGCACGTAGTTGCAGTAATCTTTAAGGATTGTTATGTAGAAAAGGTGAGGTGAATCGACTGTGTAATCCACGGGATACATTTCCAACCAACTTATTTTATCCCATTTGGCAGAATCAGGGGTACTTTACTAATTTGCATAGCGGCCATCTTGTAACTCTTGCTTGTCGGGCATGTTTAGTTGATTTGCAAAGTGAGATATTGAAATTTTGCAAAATTATCCAATAATACACTTCAGCTAGCAAGATTCTACACATTGTTTACGTCTATTCTATACACCGATTGCGCATTTGCGGGATCGCTCATTATTTTAGCAAAACAAGGAGTAATCTGGTACAAAACTGGTTCCAAGACGCTGATAGACGAAGAAAGTAATTTCTTCATTTCCATTCAAGTTTCGTTTTTTGTGGGTTGGAAATGTTCCTCGTGGATTTCTTTGTTAGTTGAAGACGAGTTTTTACCAATATGTTGAATAACAACGCAAGATTCGTTGGTAGAAAATATCAGTCCCTTGCTCCAACGTTGGATGATGTCATTTTTCCTCCGGTTGACCCCAGATGACCTCGTCTAAATGACGAATCAAATCCGGATTGGAAAAGATGTGCAACCCATGTATACACAAATATTTATCTGTATTACTAATGAAAATTTTCGGCCAATTAAGTTTGAAATTCGAAGCGGGATCATGACATTTTGACTGTAGAAGCCATTGTAAAACTGCCAAGTAAGCTATCTTTGACTGAAAAATACACATTAAAGATAAATATGCAGCAAATCTGTCCGCATATGACTGAAATATAACTCGCATAGATTCAGAAACAGATGTCCCTTTTAAACTTACTCAAGAAAATTTGCGGCCAAATTAAATTTAAATCTTTCTAGCGACGGGAAATCCTTCTATAGACTGGTTTCATCACAATTACTTTTCATTACGGAAGATAACATAATACAGTACCTTTAGAAAAAAGACGGGGTAGTATGAAAATAAGGGCACGTCTTTTTACTCAAATAAACTCAAACAAACTCAAATAAACCTAAATAACCTTATGTATGCCCAAACAGAAGTAAAATTAGTACAAAATAAACCTATTTATAAATTAAGAGCAATAAATATACATTGATTTTAATGTTATTGTGCAGCTATTTTGTTACAGTTTTGAAATTGTTCAAATAATCCATCAGCTGATGTGCGTGTATCTAATAGGTAATACCAAAGTAGACTGGCCTATTCTTACCACTATTAAATGTTGCAAATAAATCCACTATTAAATGTAGCAAATAAAGCAAAATTTTATTCTTTTATATCCCGTTTTTGCATATTGGTAAGGTTTACAAAGACTGGGCTGTTTGTAAACTGGTCGGCAAATGACTGGTATTTGCCCAGAGCAGCAGCACCCCGTAACTGCACTTGTGTGTAATAAATAACTAAATACATTCTACTTCTGAATTGTCAATTTATTATTTTTGTGAAAAAAATAACATTTAGCTACTTATAGTTACAGTGATGAAAATTACAACGTTAGTGTCAAAGCCAATGATACAACATCATGTGAAGTCCGTTTGACCCAGGGGAGGTATTTGGCAACCTAGCTACATTGTACACTACATTTACTAATAAGAGAAATTTGCTGCATTTTTCTTATTAAAAAGCTCATGAAATGAGACTAAATAATATTTTTTTTTGTTTATAATTATCATTATTCTGTATTATTCAAACTATATTTATGTTTATTTTGGTTTATTTGAGTTTATTTGAGTATATTTGAGTTTATTTGAGTAAAAAGGCGCACCGTGAAAATAATCCGGAACACTGAGATGAACTTTCAAAGTTAAACTTTACTAAAGAGAAGTAATTCACCAAAAAGGGGCGTGGCCACGTGATTTTATCTCATGAATAAAATACCCCCGATTCCTCCTTATGCCAAAAGAAAGAGATATGAATTTCCCGTAATAGTCCAACTGAGATCGGCAACCAGTAATCAATCATTTCAGGGTAAAAATGGCGCCGGCGAAAGAATAAGGTGTATTCTACAACATCAGGATTCTTCCAGGTGATTCAACCTGCGTTCGGCTAGGAAATACATGGGTTGCGCATCGTTTTCAATCCGGATTTGACTCGTCATTTAGACGAGGTCATCTGGGGTCAACCGGAGCAAAAATGACATCATCCCACGTTGGAGCAAGGGACGTATATTTTCTACCAACGAATCTTACGTTGTTATTCAACATATGGGTAAAAAATCGTTTTCAACTAACAAAGAAATCGACGAGGAACATTTCTAACCCACAAAAAATGAAACTTGAATGGAAATGAAGAAATTACTATCTTCGGCTATCAGCGTCTTGGAACCAGTTTTGTACCAGATTACTCCTTGTTTGGCTAAAATAACTTGATGAGCGATCCCGCAAATGCGCAATCGGTGTATGCTTACATTCATGCTTGGTGCATATTTGTAAAATGTTCCTCCTTACTTCTTATATCGTTTGTGAAGAAAAACAAATCTTAGAAATATGAACAAGACCAGTTACATGTCTGGACCTGCATCACGGTCACTCATTTTCAACCAGGGACTAATGTTATATTAGTCCCAGGTTCAACTGAGAAAGTGGGATTTTTTTCAAACTAACAGAATGTCATGTATAAGTATGCAAATTCAAACACGTATTCATTTACCTTATTACCAAAAACATTCTTCAAATGCAAGTTTTTTAAGTTCCACCCTATTACTGTAATATACAAACTAGAGGCTCCCAGGAGCCTGTATCGCTCACCTGGCTTTCAGTTGCCACAATGAAGCTAACATTTAAAGTTATACAGTTGAAGTTAAGTCTCTCAAACTTTGTTAGCTCAAACACCACCAATATCTAAAAATGTATTTAAAGTCTGATCTTGTTTTACTATATTTCTTTGTTGCCCATTTTTTTGACAAAAATGTACTTGCTTATGACCACTTTCAACACCAGTTTTGAAGTTGAGACATAATTTTGTAAATGGCAGTCAACAACAATTTTTAAAACCATATTTTTAAAGTTAATGCATCAATATTTATCTGGAAACCAAATTTGAAATAGGAAAATGTTGAATTTTGCCGCCATTTTGGTGGCCATTTTGAAATGGCAATGAATGAACAATTTTTAACATTGGTTTGAATTTGCGACATCAATACCCATTTGGAAACCAAATTCCATTGAAATTTGACAATGTTAAATTTTCCCGCCTTTTTTGGCAGCCATTTTGAAAATGGTGGTCAACAAACAATTTTCAGCATCTTTTTTGAAGTCGCAACATCAATATCCACTTGGAAACCAAATTTCATTGAAATCGGACAAAACTGAATTTTCCCGCCTTTTGTGGAAGCCATTTTGAAAATGGCGGTCAACGAACAATTTTTAACATTGGTTTGAATTTGTGACATCAAAACCTAATGGAAACAGAGTTCCATTGAAATTAGACAGTGTTGAAATTTCCCGCCTTTTTGGCGGCCATTTTGAAAATGGCAGTCAACGAACAATTTTCAGTACCTGTTTTGAAGTCGCAAAATCAATATCCACTTGGAAACCAAATTTCATTGAAAGCGGACAATGTTGAATTTTCCCGCCTTTTTGGGTGGCCATTTTGAAAATGGTGGTCAATGAATAATTTTACACACCAGTTTACACGTTGCCATAGCATATGGCGAACATTTTAATCAATTTACACTAAACCTTCATCTTCTCTTGTTATGGATATAAAAGACGACAAAATATGAGAATTTGAAAATTCCATGATTAAGGGCAACAACTCCTACAAAGATTTTTGGATTTTCTTCAAAATTTCAGGATGGGTAGATCTTAATATGCTGAACCTTTTTGCAATTTACACTTGACCTCTATCTGTTACACTTTTTAAAATAAAAAAATATATAAATTAAAATTTAGAAAATTTTACGCAAAAAGGGCAATAACTCCAACACTTGATTTCGGAATTTCTTTAAGATTGCAGGGTGAGTAGATCTCAACATGCTGAATATTTTCACTCGCCATCAGATTTTTGATATCTAACGGTTTTCGAGTTATTTGCAAAAAATGCAATTTACCCCTTTGTTCTATTTTTAGTAACAGCAGCCATGTTGCTTGGTTTTCGGACTAATCGAACACAATTTTGAAACTGTTTACCCTGGTGATGATTCAGGTCAAGTTTGGTAACAATTGGCCCAGTGGCTTCTGTGGAGAAGATTTTTTAAATTGATTACAAAAAGTATCAAATTTCCTAAATTTGACCAATAAAGGGCAAAAACTCCTATATTAGTAGTGAGATTTTCTTCAAAATTTCAAGGTGGGTAGATCTTGATATGCTGAACATTTTTGCAATATAAAGTTGACCTCTATCTGTTATAGTTTTTGCGATAAAAAATAAAGAATATCAAATTTTGAAATTTTCACGGAAAAGGGCAATTACTCTAAGACGGGTTTTCAGATTTTCTTCAAAATTGCAGGGCAGGTAGATCTTGTCATGCTGATCACTTTTACNTGCAATTTAAAGTTGACCTCTATCTGTTATAGTTTTTGCGATAAAAAATAAAGAATATCAAAATTTTGAAATTTTCACGGAAAAAGGGCAATAACTCTAAGACGGGTTTTCAGATTTTCTTCAAAATTGCAGGGCAGGTAGATCTTGTCATGCTGATTACTTTTACATCAGTCAGATTTTTGATATCTTTAATGGTTTTTGAGTTATTTGCCAAAAACAGCAATTTACCCCTATGTGCTATTTTTAGTAACGGCAGCCATGTTGTTTGGAGCTCAGACTAATCGAACACAATTTTGAATCTAGATACCCTGGTGATGATTCAGACCAAGTTTGGTTCAAATTGGCATAGCGGTTTCAGAGGAGAAGATTTTTGAAAAAGTTTACGACGGACGGACGGACGGACGCCAAGTGATGGCAATAGCTCACATGGCCTTTTAGGCCAGGTGAGCTAAAAACGAGAAGAAGAAAAAAACTATAACTGTACAAAGTTGAACAAAGAATAAAAGGAAAATAGTCCGTATCACTTCAGTAAAGATGAAAACGAGTTTCAAATAAACTCTTTCTATCTATATGAGAAAATATGTCAAAGCAATGCAAAAAATCAAGAATAGCTGCCCATGCCCAGTGCGATTAGAACTGTGCAACATCTACGGACACAGACTGTGTACCATGGTGAAATATTGTGATAAACTAAAGGACCAAGTTCAATAATGGAAAAATTTGACATTTTTAATCAAATCTGACCTAAAAGGGAGATTCATATCATCAATGTGTTCAAAGAACAGTGCAAACTGTCAGAGGTATTTAGTCAAAGATGTGAATGTTTCAGATAATACAAACCAGGTACTCACGGTAATGTTAAAATATGATAAAAAACGACTAAGTTCAACAAAGCATAAAATCGACATTTTTTATTTCAAAACTGTTCAAAATGGTAGGTGCGCATCTTCCATGTGTCCAAAACAACTGTGTAAAGTTTAAAAAGCATGAAGTATAAGGTGTAAAGGTTTCAGATAAAACAAAATCAATACCGTAATGCTAAAACTTGATTAAAATATGACCAAGTTCAACAATTGATAAATTCGACATTTTGTAAATTCAAAACTACCCGAAAGGGGAGATGCACATGTTCAATGTGTCCAGAAGAACTGTGCAAAGTTTCAGAAGTATCGGGTTAAAGGTGCCGGAGTTTTAGATTACACAAACTTGGTACCTACAAAGCGTGACGGACGACGGACTGATGGACGGAATCGAGCGGCTCTTAGACCTGCGGTCACCATTGGTGTCGCAGGTAATCAGCCGAAAAAACAAAACTTTGACAAAACGCAACTAACCAAATAACAAAATACCGAAGTTACTGTAAATTTATTTTCTGCATATGGCCCATTTCGACAACTTGTGTCTCTTCATAGATACAATCTAAAATATTTGGAAGACCATAAACCCTTATTGTGATCAAAATGGAAAGCAAAGAAGAGAATTGTGTCCAAGATAACGAGGGTGACCAAACAAACCTTCTACATCATGTTAATAAGATTCTACACAATCACTTAAATGATCTGCACTCACAACCAACTAATGACGATGAAAATAATCGATGACTGAACAGGCTAATCCAGAAAATTGGAAAATGGATAAATGAACTGGCTAATCCAGAAAATTGGAAAATGGATAAATGAACTGGCTAACCCAGAAAGTTGGAAAATGGATAACTGAACTGGCTACTCTATAAAATTCCTTTGAGACAACTTTAAAAATTTTAACCAGATTGAACTTTGCTTATATAAGGAAAATATGAACTTAAATCAACATTCTTTGTATTTAACAAAGGGAAACGATCTCCTAACACAAAAAATGTTAAGTATTGATGGCAGAATTCGGACAGTACATTCAGTAATATATTTAGGAATTGTCAATGATAACTCAAATTTGTTCAAAACAAACGTGGTGATAACACAGTGGCTTCTTCAAAAATAACTACGTGTGCCATGTTAGGAACCGGATTTTTAACATTAAACGTATTTTATTTGCAAAAACAAATGCAAAAGGGGTTGGACACAAGTTATCTCAACATTAGATACGTCCTCTCCCTTACAAATATATATATAAACAAAATACTTTACAATCAAAATGACGACTTATAGATATATAAAAGNAAGAAATGGTTAACTGAGCGCATTACTAAATCGATGACTACCTGCAATAAAAGAATGTACACTTCTAAATATTTCAGTGTTTTGTAAATCAGTAAGATTTGTGTCACCAGCTAACAGCTATTCGATAGTTACAGGATAAATATGTAACCTATTAAATAAATAAACACGACATTGTTCATAAAATGGACATTCCATAAAAAAGTGGATGGCATCTTCAAAAGGATGGCCACATAAACATGCTGGACTTGATATTATATCTACACGATACAGATCGGCATTAAGAGAACTACACATATGCCTTAATTTAGTATGTATGATATTTATTTTCCGAACACCAAAAGTAAAATACGAGGGTGGTTTGTTTGTGTGTACCTGTATTCGCTGTTTAAATATATTGATATTTTTACAGTTTCTAGTATTCACAGGAAGACCATTCTAGACTTTTGTTGTAGAAGGGAAATAAGATCGTTTTGTAATTTCTAATCTACAGAAAGGCATAACATAATTACTATTATTGCGTAAACTGTAGTTTGAGTTTTCACTCACTAAAGGGGGCATTAGTTCACAAAGGTAATCAGGGGCATGTTTATTATGAATTTGATAAAATAAGTTAAGACGCCTTGATCTTCTTCTATCACTTAGTTGTTCCCACCCTGTTTCGTAATAAATAGATTCACTACTAGCATAGAGGGGCAGACCTGTAACAATACGTCCAGCTTCTAATTGCAATTTGTCCAATTTATCAGAGTCTTGTTGGCCGCAGCCAGACCATAATTCACATGCATGGAACCGGCTAATATGACCTACATGGAATTAACCCTAAAATTTCAATAAATTTATTCAGAGCATGCATTGTATCTAAACTTGTTTATGGGTTTTTTCTTCCAAAGATTTAGAAAACATTTGTAAAACAAATTCAACACTTCCCTAAACAGATATCAGATGCAGTAGTTTATTTCATTATTGCTGAAGTCCCTTTAACAGATAAACTTCATTAAAGCTTTCGTCATTATTTGCTAGTGTACGTAGAGTCTTTGATTCCGTAGAACAACATTTGGCCTGGTGGCAGCTTTCAATTTAGAATAAAACTTTTAATAGGTGATTTTGTTATGGTTCAAGAACTTTTTAAACAACAAGCATCAAATCTGCTTAAGAATTTTAAGAAAGTATTCCAGGAAAATATACAAATCAACCTTCAAAAAAGATGGGCTTAATTTGAAAGCAAACAACAAAGAGTCGGTATCTGGTTTATGTGGCAACACGGAAGGGTCATAATATGACGAATTTAGAAGCGTGTATTCAAGTAATTATTAACAAGCCCCTTAAAAATATAGACTTTTTCTTGGTGTTTTTATAAGCTTCAGTAACAAGGTTGGCAAAATACCGGCATTTATGAGTATTTTCCATTCCGGTAAATACCGGCATTTACTGGCATGTACTGGTATTTACTGGTCAATTGAATTGACCACCCTGGAATTTATACAGTAACACTGTACCTAAAATACTTCAATTAACTTTCACTGGACAATTTATTTTGTTTCCATGCTGTTTTTAAATGTATTCTTGAATAAACTTTCCATTGAATTTTGTTGTTTTAGTCATTAGAACCCTAATAAAGTTGTCACTGATCTAGAGGCCAGGTGCATTATCATAATTATTACCTGTAATTTTTAACTATATTTTCAAATTATTATATAGATAGCGGTTATTTATCGAGTTTTCTCAATCAAATAAATATCATATTTTCACTCAGTGAAATAAATTATTTTCACTCTAGGAAATGACGTCACAAAATTATCGCCAATGTAAACACGTGGCGCATTGATATTGAAAAGATAATCCCCATAAAATTACATGCAAAATCTGTTTATAGAATTGACTGAAATCTATATAATAATAAGTATATTTAATCAACCGTGATGAATATCAATAATAATGTCACTCGTGTCGAACAACGCAATGGATTAAACTCGTTTAGAACAACTTCAACAAGTTCCAAAACTCGTTTAATCCTGCGTTGTTCGGCACTCGTGACATTAATATTATTGATATTCATCACGTTCGATTAGTTATACTATGATTAATTTACTAATTGTCAGACAAAAGATAAGCATAAAAAAATAAATATTTATATACAAGACTTATTTTATAACAACCATGAAACATCTTATTATTTTGTAATATGGTACATAGTGATATAATGAAATTAAATAAAATAGTAAATTTATACATTGTTATATGTGAGTATTTTAACTATTTTGAGATAATTAAGCTTTACATATTTGCAGTATTTTTACCATCAAAAGTTCTTCAATCGACCAGTATTTGCCAGTATTTGCCACTTGAGGAGTATTTTTGAGGCCGGTATTTACTGGTAAATACCGCCGGTAATTAAATACCAGGGGTGGAATTTACCTCCCAACCTCGTTCAGTCATCTTAACTATATGATGCGACTTTGATTTGTCAGTTATGTAAATCTGACACACTTCGTATTCAACTGTCAACTCCGGGACTTACAATATAGGCTAAGTACTGCGATACAGAATCTTAAGACAGTTATATTAATCTGAATTACAACGACAAATGCAAGAATTAGTCAGAGACTGTATATTCGTTTTATCCGCGATCAGCTGATCAGCGTGTAGACCTATAGATTTAATTAACTCTACACGCTGATCAGTGACTGAGCATTCATGTCACCCCATAGGCCATCAGACCCCATCTCTGCGTGGGTTCTTCACTGCACGGAGAATACCAGTTTAGCGTATAATACAAGGTAGTTAATACATGTAGTGTTAGTCTTAATTTGTTTAAAGATAAAATTATTACCAAGGTCACCAACAGAATATATTTTTATAAAGATAATTATATTGAGTAATCTCCTAACTGTCCGTAAATATTGAAGGATCTTGGTAAAAAATATGTGTTTATACCTGTTGACAAGGCTTCCAACAACGTTGCTATCGTTTGAAAGAAATAGTATATCGACGGCCAGTAAAAAGAACTGGACAAGTCAAACACTTTTAGACGTACATTTGGGACGAAACAACGTTAACCAAACAACATTATACTGAAATGCTTTAAGTTCCACCTAAAGATAATATCTTGCCTACTTTGTACTGGGTTCCTAAGCTTCATACGAATCCCTTCAAGCATCGTTTTATGTCTCGGTATCAAGTAAGTGTTCTCCCACTAATTCATCCATTTATTTAACTAGTTCACTTACTTGTATAAAGGAGTTTATCAAAACTCTGGAATAAATTACTTCTGGAGTGTAAAAAATTTTATTGAATTTTTAGATAAACTACAATCTATTCCAAGACCAGTCTCATCCATTGACAGTTGTCATTTTTCCACACTTTACACAACTCTTTCACATAATTTGATTAAATCCAAATTGGGACAACTTATTAAATGGTCTTTTAAATTTTCTGGTCTGTATTTAATTTGTTCTACCAAAAACAAGGATTTTCTCCAATATAACCTATTATCGCTAATTTTCTTGATTTTCAATTGTTCCTTAGCGACGATAATTCTGTTATCACTGCACTGTGCTGATATGAACATATTATCGTCAATCTCTATGGAACGTTAGCAATAGCGTATTAACATCACATCGCGTGACGTTTCATGAAAAAAATAATCCCTTCAAAGGAAGCGCTATATTTAACTAAAATTACATGTAAAACCTAAAAATATTTTTCAATAGAAAATGAAACATATATCTGGTATATATCAGTAACAAAATTAGCGATAAAGACACTATTAGTAATTTGTTTTGCTCGGATGGATTTCTCAGCTCGTATTGCATCTCGTGCTTCGCACTCGATGCAATACAAGCTGAGAAATCCATACTCGCAAAACAAATTACCAATAGCATATATCAATAATCATTGTTCCTGGACATGTGATGATATGATTAATGCACTCAATCTTTTGCTAGACTAACATTTTTGTTGGTTTCAATTGGCAACACTATTTATCAACAGGTTATGGTACAAATTGTGCACCTCTCATTGTAGATCTTATTCTGTTCTGTTACGAACAAGACTTCATGAAAAAACTTCAAAACGGAACCATACCAAACAGTGATAAACTCATTTCTATTTTTAATGATAACAGCAGGTATATTGACGATATCCTTACTATTGACAATCCCCAGTTTTTAGATTAAGTAGACATCTTAGTTCTAGTGCTGCTGATGAGGAATTAATTTCAGAAATGGCCATACAGCTCATTAAAATTAATTGCAGTCGGAGTTAACATATGTGTTATGGTCTCATATACTCCATATCCTTTCGTAAAATATTTAATACAGGAGTTTGTCTTTTAAGGCAGTGTGGAGTTGGTAAAACAATTCCCCGTGTNATCTAAATTTATTAAAATTTCAGAATTGAGGCTTAACTCCTTCCACCGTAGTTCTGTCCTTACCCACACTTGACATTACTGATTATTCGGATTTCGTTTGATTTTATGCATTCTTGAACATTTTTTTGAAATCGTTGATCTCCTATGTTTGGGTTCTAGTGCTGCTGATGAGCCATGAGCTAATTAAAATTAATTTCAGTTGGAGTTAACATATGTGTAATGATCTCATGTTCATTTACTCCGTATCCTTTCGTAAAAAATCATTTACCCACAAAATCTAAATCAAATAAAGCTAACAATGACTCAAAATTGCCCTTTTCTGGATCTAAGTATTATTATTGAATCTGGTAAAGTAAAAACTAAAATGTAGCCGGGTCGAATAAGCAACTCTGGTAGGGTTCTGATGTTTTATTTGAGTATTAATAAAATATCCTGATTATTATGAATTATTATCCAGATAATATGTAAATGTACTACTTTGGAAACAAATTAATAAATTGTCAACTCAATGTCAACCACCACTGACATAGAAAATATTTGAAGTGAGAGCCAAAATTACAAGAACCAATTAGAAGTAAGAAATTATGACACATGACTGACTAACCAATGAAATGGAAGATATAGAAAGAGTAACTAGAAAGAAGAAAAGAACAGAATTGATGAACTTTTAAAATATACTAATTAACTAATTAATTCTGACAACCCTAAAATAAATTAAACTAATATTAATAAAATATTAATAAATCCACTCTATCACAAAAATATATGATAAAAGGGATGATTTTGAGTACAGTGCTGCTAATTTCCCTTTTCTTGACAGCGACATTCCTCTAGCACAATCCTACGGGGTGTATGCTTCTAGACTAGTACGATTCGCACGCGTTTGTTCTACTCTTGACGATTTTAATGAACGTAACCTTACTATCACAGCCAAACTTTTACATCAGGGTTACAGATTTCATAAGCTGTTGAATACATTTAAGAAGTTTTATAATAGATATGAACATTTGATATCTAAATATGGCGTTACTCGCAAACAGCTTATTACTTTGGGCATTTCTAATCTTCGTTTTTACGGAAATGTTGATAAAAAGGCCAGAAACTGATCAAAGATCCATAAAAGCTGGGACGTAACTTACATTCTTTACGTAATAGGGGATATCGACAAGACACTCCCGTTAAATTAGCCTTGAGATCTAGTGACCTGAAATTTTTACACACATACTGGCCTCTCACTGATACTACCATGATGATTCTTGACCAAACCCTTCGGGAAGTTTTCACCTTGATTTTTTTCCGTAGTGCGACAGTGTTTTACCAGCAGACTAGTGTCCTTGTGCTAGCCAGCAGTTTAGCGGCGAGCACCCCTTGACCCAACTTTCAAAATTACGTATTGTCATTTTCTTTCCTTTCAAGATTGTGGTCATGGAGTTAGTAGTCTACCTGCATTGTGTTTTATTCGTATGTTTATTATTATTCGCCGCCAGGAGGCGGCGAATATATTTGATTCGATCTTTTGAAACTTCAGTGCAGGAGCACGTGACCAGGAGCAGTTGTTTGTTTTCCATTAGAATCCTAATCTTTTACAATGAAGATACCTTTCAATAAGATAGGAAATATTTTTAAATTACTTATTCAAGAAAATTGTTTACAAAATTATTA
>MJUU01071288.1:18555-28687 GCA_002080025.1 Modiolus philippinarum
AAAGCATATTACAACCATCAAGTTACAGTATATATACAAATATAGTTTGTTTCAGTTAAATTTTGTGGTTAAATATTGTATTTCGTTTAAAGCAACAGATGTTTTATTTTTATCGGATCGCTCCGTGGGTCGATTAATAACAACGGAAACTGAATACTTTATAACATATAGAAGGCGATTATTTATATGTAAATAACACGAATAAAAAGCAGGACAAATTTAATATTGCATGTGACGTACTCTCCTTTGTCAACAACTATCAAACGTACAAATTATTTTACTATTTAAAGTAAAATATTTACTCATTTATTTTAGACTTACAGTTTTCTTTTGTAGAGTACTTTGTTTAAATTACATTTGTAATTTAAATGCAATTTCTCTATTACTGTGTTGAGAATGAATTTATTAGAAATATAAACCACCCAGTCTTAGGTCCACTTTTTAACATGATAGTGAGGATATTATGGACGATTTGAAATATTACTTATGTTCTGTTATTCTGTACAAAACGTTTTTATATGTCTTATTGTTCTGTTGCTCAAGACCTCGTTTTAAGACGTATGGGTATTGGAAAGTAAAAATAAGAATATAAAAGCCGGATACACATGGTGCATACCAATTGAAAAAAACACGGAATCATTTCTTACTAAGGGGTATCTGCTAAAACCAAAGATAAAAAAATAAATAATGATAAATTTATAAACAAATGAAGAACCTCTAACGAAATTTGCTACTCAATACTTAAAGTATTGAGTCGCAAATTTCATTATTCTTGTTATAGGAGTCTTGAAAAAGTTAAGTCTTCCTTTTTAAATTTTACTTATTGACACTATTCCACAACTCATTTTTGTTTTTGTTTTTTTTTATTAGAAATCGCACCTTACACTTTAATCCCCAATGAACCAATGGGAAAATATTGTTTATTTGTTCGATTTCCATGTACATGTATCTACAATTTCTAATATATATTCTGAATTATTTCATCCCTACCTGCAAGTATCCCGAATTCAAGTCAAAACATGTAAAGTTTGCTTATAATTACCAAATAATAAATATTCTGAATTGTTTCATTTCTACTTGCAAGTATCCCTAATTCAAGTCAAAACATGTAAAGTTTGCTTATAAATATTTTGAATTATTTCATCTCTACATGCAAGTATCGCGAATTCAAGTCAAAACATGTAAAGTTTGCTTATAATTACCAAATAATAAATATTCAGAATTGTTTCATCTCCACTTGCAAGTATCCAGAATTCCAGTTCAAACATGTAAAGTTTGCTTATAATTACCAAATAATAAATCTTCTGATTTTTTTTTCACTACTTGCAAGTATCTTGAATTCAAGTCAAACGTGTTAAGTTTGCTTAAAAATTGTTAAATAATAAATATTGTGAAATATTTCATCTCTCCTTGCAAGTATCGCGAATTCAAATAACTAAATACCGAAGTTCCTGTCAAAGCATGTAAAGAAATAAACAAAAAAACTAGGTTCAACCAACCTCAGTAATATAAGTAAAGAATAAGAAAAATACAAAACTTGGTAGGGAAATCAAGTAAGACATTAAAAAGGCGATAGAATATATGGAAAATTGTAAACTTGGATGACAAGCAAAACAAAAGCAGACCGGGGACACAGAATAAGAGGGATAACAAACAACCACAACAGAATATTTGGGGACACAGGATACAAAATGCTGAAGAAACTACGATACATCAAAAGGTAGCTTTAAATGTTTCAAATATCCGCCATTATCTCTGAGTAAAATATCAAAGTAGTAAACTGAACTGAATTAATCAATGTTTTATTGTTGAGTGTATATATTCGCCCACCATTGCTTTTCTTTCTGACTTTAAACTGAACAGAAAGCTATTTACCATAAAATTGATCCATACTTATTCGGTTTTATTCATCACAATCCTTTCAGGTGCACGTATAACGTACGAAAGTAATCGAAAAACATCTTTAAATCCTTCAAACTTTTTATTCCTTTGTATATAAACACAAAAATAAATTAAAAAACCGTGTCTTAAAGCTGATGTATATGTCAACATGGGACAAAGTTCTGTCAGATGTAAAAAGAAAATAATATACGTGTATTGAAACGAGAAATCTACATGGGAATGAATGGCTAAAGTATGTCAGTGCTTTCATTATAGATTCATGAAACTTGTTTTTCGTGATTGTTTATGCAGATACATTTATATTCTTAAGATTAAGTTAAGATTAAATGTCAATTGATTGCATATACTTATATTTACTAAATATAAGAGTATTGACATAAAGTTGAAACTGGACGAGGCGAAGTCGAATTCAATAAAGGATGTCACAAGTAGAAAATTTAAGTTAATTTTTGAACGGTTACTACGTATCGAAAATCCCCTACATCATGACAACGATCAAAGGAACACAAGAAACAATGGAAGCAATATGGGAATTTCCAAATGAATAAACGGCATTTAATGGCACACGTGCTACCCATTTTGTTTTCCAAATTCTAAGAGCTAATCTAATGAATAACTGGGATAATATTCAAGAATTCAGAAAACACAATGAACAAATAAAGGGATATGGAGTAAATGTACATGGGACAATATCCCTATAAAAATATAGTAAGATTAAGCAAATGGAACAACGCTTTCATTGTTGTTCTTCGTCTTGAAGTCACTATGAGGCTTTCAACAAAGAGCGAAGACTCATACCTCATTGTAAGTTCAAGACGGCCCCTAGCACCGGTTTGAGCGGAATTCATCTGCTAAATGTTGAACAACACCACATCCATGTATCCACTTTGTCATGGATGCGGGGTCGTCAACAAGCGTAACATATCGAGCAAAGTACTCTTGCAAGCACTGTCATCCGTTGCCCGACAAAGGAAACAATAACAAAACAACATATAACGATTACAGGACACTCATCGAATTGATAGTAAGAAAATCTGGCAAGTAAAATCGGAACTTTCTTTTCTATAGAAACACACCATACGTAGTTCTGACACAGGTAACCAGTTTATGGTGACAAGCCATAATGAAATTTCATTGCGACAGTGTCTTATTTCCAGTAATTCATATCGTTGAACAAAGCACCATCATATGCAATTAATATAAAATAAATGTAATTTAATATAAAACGAGGTTTGTATTCATTGGAATACTGTCTATCACAAATTTATGTACTGGTTCTTAATTTCATCTCATATTTACTTTAAAACACTCTATTTTTTATAGCATACATCGGCATTGAGTTATCGAAAAGTACGATTATTTCCATAATTAGCAAATTGGCACCAGCGTTACGGTAACAACGGCAGTAGAATACCGAAGGAACAAAGCACAAGATTACATTTATAAATCAAAGTCCAGAGACAAGGCAAAATCAAGAACACCAGAAGACGGAAGACCACAGACACTACATGCCCACATAACACACAACCACTACATATAAAACACAAAAAACTAAAGCACTAACAGTGTTAACTCTCAAAAACCAGAGTGACATTAGGTGCTCCGGAAGGGTAAGCATGTCCTGCTCTGTATACAGCACCCGTCACACTGTCAGTGGGTCAATCCAGGGTAAAGTCAAAACCGGTAATGTCAAATCCGGGAAGACGTGAATCTAGCTGAAAATGTCAGTTTTCATTTCTGACACTGACATTTCATATCTATATATGATGTCGTGGTGACGGCCATAGAATTTCTGAAGGGACGAAAGTTACAAGGGCTGAACATATCCCTGACTCAGCAGTTTTTGTGACGGTGCTTTTGCTCTTTCCACAGTCACTGTATGAACTGCACGCTCTACAGTAACGAATTAATTGTGAAATGTACACGCCATATGCTGGGGAGGTAGGTATATTGCTGCAGAGAAAGGGAAAGTTCACAAATGGAAAGTCAAAATCATTACGTTTGTCATATAGCCTAGATTTCAGACATCCATGTTCGTCAATGTATAACAAAAGGTCAAGGTATGAACACGGTATGAAGCAGAATTTGGTGTATCGGTTGTCTCTTTAATTTCAAGTTCACTGGGGTAGATGCGATGTAAATATTCTTTAAATCTTGGGTTATTAAGAGAAAGTACATCGTCTATATATCTGAAGCTGAAATTAAAAGTCTGGGCTAGTTGTTTTTTTGTTGTTGTTGTTGTATTAGCCCTTGTAAAAACTTTGCTTCATACGAAAAAAGGAAAAGGTCAACTAAAAGTGGCGCACAATTTGTTCCATTGTTCCATTGGAATTCCTATTGTCTGTTGAAAAACGCAGCCTCCACATTCAACAAAAATGTTGTCGATCAAAAATTCAAGCATTTTTATCACGTCATTTTCACTGTATTTCTTGTTTGACCCAGTGTGGTTCTTACCAAAATATTTGGAATTTTTAAGAATCCACATCTGATTCATGCCGCTCGTAGAATAGGCTTTTTCGCAGTAGCTTTTAAGACCATTTCTAACTGCAGAGAGAAAAAAACAGAGACAGGGGCGGTTTTGATTATCTATGCTGTTATTTTTAATATCAGATGATAGACAGATGATCCATAAAAGATGGCAGTATGACACCAGACGGATCGATTCTTTTCTTGGATCTTAACTTATATGCTAGCATCAGTGTTCTTTCATTGCCTTTTTTCGACGTGAATGTATGCCCACTGATCACAAGAAATTAATAAATATTGATATTTGACTTTAATCATGTTTCTTTTACCAATTAAACAAATAACCGAAAACCGCTACATAATATCAAGGATTTAATACAATAATATGTGTTTGTTTAATTTCATTCTTTAAACTTTTAATGTAAATACTAAAGTTCATCACATATTCATAACTTATAAGTGAGTTCAAAAGGTCATAAGGGAAACCTTATTCTGTGTGATAGATTATATCGCTGATGTCCTGCATAAATTTAATGTTGATAACCTTATATTTTATATTTTAAAAATTTATACAATTTAAAAACAATATTGGATCCATGGCTAACCAATTAACTAACATGCTATATAAAAAGATCGATTCCTGTTTAAAAATGACTTTTGTGTTTTGTTAAATGAATACATAAAGAACTATTCATTTTCACAAAATCTAATTAGCAAGTCAATGTATTTTCAATCTTTATTATAAGGACATCATAGTGATATTGATATTTGAAAGATTTCGTAACAGACATCCTAAAATGCTTTCGTCATGCGCAGATGTCAAAATATCAATTAAAATACAATATCTAGTATCATTTTATACCTGGTATCTGAGATAACAAGTCCTAACGGATTTATAGACTTTTAACACTGATCTAGAACTGGAAAGTAAATATTTAAATCGTCAATTCTTTCTTAATATGAGGGGATCTAAACATTCGAGTCTTTGGCCAACTTTTATCTCGATGTTAAACGAAAGACGTTTAAAATTAAATTGAAATTAAAATGTCACAGGATTACTGCAGAATTCAATTTGTCTCTACCGATCAGCTGTGTATCATCGCATTGTGTAAAACACCATGTTCCTGTTATTGACGTTTAAAGTGCTTTTTATTGATACTTAATGTCTAATGAAATTTATTATTATCGGAGAACAATGGTTGACAATGTAAAAAGATATGAACAGAGAAAAGGAAGCTAACATTAGATACCATTGGGATCTGGTTTCCATAATAATATCCAGATGAGATATTCGGATTTGGATATTGTAAATACCCTGAAAGTTCCACCAGGGGTAACATCTTTAGTGAGTAAAATGGAGGAGAGGAGTGTAATAGATGAAGAAGTTAGTCAGCAACCTTTAGAGCTTGATGTAAATTGTAATGATGTAAATGTTATCTTGGATAATTTTTCAATAAGTGACGATGACTGTTGTACCGAGAGAAGTGACAATTCCGTTAACAATAATAAGCTTGGGGGAAAAACTACTAAAAAGAAAAAACGTGTCATGTTCAAATGTGGTGATAATTTAGTAATGATAAGGGAAATACCGCCACGTGATCCTACGCCAGAAACTGAGAGCAGCAATGAATCATGTTCAGATTCAGAAAGTGAATCGTCAGACGAAGACAGTGATAGCAGCGATGAAAACTGTAATAGCAAGGCAACAAACGTTACAAGACCGGTGAAAAAGACAAACTTAAGAGTGGCAAGAATCATACGCGAACCGCCACTTGGTTTAAAAGATCTGAAACCAAAAGAAAATAACGCCATTAAGAAACCAATTAAGAAACGCAGTTTGAAAAGAGTGAAGAAAGAAAGCACAGCAAAAGAGGACGCGCAAAATAAAGTTGTGGAAAAAATCAGCATAAAGCCAAAACAAATTCAACTGAAACCAATGGAAAAGGATGTTCTAAAGGTGAACGATGGCAAACTTTCTAAACCTCAAATAAAAAGGAAAAAAGTTATATTTAATAGAACAGAAAGTCCTACGCTTAAAACAAATTTAGATTGCAAAAATTCTAAAATAGTTTTATCAGAACGTTTGAAACGGAAGCCAAACAAAACCTTACTGGAAAAACGTGACCGAAAAAATAGTTCTCCAAATCCATTAACAATTTCAGAGAATTTTATAGAGGAAAGTGTTATTTCTGAAATACCTCAATCTTCAGACCAGCGGCCTTTGTCGAACACAGATAAAAGATTATATAGCTGGTTGTTAGCAAACGGACGAATTCCAGGTCCAGAACAAAGGTCTCCCTGTATATCCCCTATGTGGGATTCTAAACAAACTGGATTTACGTTTGTAGAAAATAAGCAAACAGAATTTTCATCTAAAAGTGTAGTGAAGGCTCCAACTTAATAAGGTAGCTTAATATTAATTATACGAATTTTAGTTTTCATGATTATCCTTAACGTCAGTGCAATTAAAAAGTTATTAGCCTTTACTTTTAATTATTTTTCTTCAATTAATCCCGAATTTTCTTACAGAAATAAATACAAAATGAATCCGGGTTAACGAGAACGTTTTCTCTTTTTCACAAATATCACTCCAAAACATATATACATATTATATTCAGGTACTGTAAATCTCGGTATTAATTCACTGTCTAGGTATATATGCTTTATAGATTTTACAAAGAGATTATGAGGTATTTGTGGTTAATGAACTAAAACTTTGGAACTAATTCAGTAACGCATATTAGCAGCTTTTCTAGTTGTGCCTTTGTATTTAAGTGCATTATTTACACAAGTTTCAAATGAAACCACAAACCAAGTATAAACAGGGTGTAATTACGAGTTGACAGTTCATATATGCATACAAATTTACAACTCTTTTACAACTAATGAGAACTAAACTATAGATCTTTTCGTAACATAGTTGCTTTACGAATTTTAAGTATGGCGTTGATTTTGTTTTTAAATAAGAGACCATATCAAAATTGTAACCACCTCTGTACCAAGCGCCTTCCAGTGTACTCTAAGAGCAGTGAAATTATGTTTCTCCCATACAGAGTCATGACATAAAAAGAAAATAGATCTAGTTGACATTGTTCTGTTCAAACCGGTGCTCGGGATTCTCTTTCCTTACGAGGATTCTGACTAACCAAAGTCATAAATGCAATGGCTATACACTTATGCAAGAAAAAGTTAAACAGCACTGAACTGCACTTATTGGATAAATGTTAATAAATGCAATTTTCTCGGAGCAACATAAAATTCTCCAGTAAAGAAGCAAAAACAAAGATTGAGTTCATATAGATTAAAAACTTCTGGATAGAGTTGCGGATAACATAAAATGTTCTTAAAGACTTAATGAAATAAGTTACAAGGTTTAATTAAGTTGACATGTCTTTCTTTTAATCTGACTGAAAGGGATGTACTATAATAATGATGCGTTAAAAAAACTCCTGGCAAAATATGAGATATCTTTATATTTCTTTTGGACATATTCAATGTTCATTTTGGCAACTTTTATTTTTGAAAGTCACTTTGAACATTTAAACCCAAAACTAATATTGAAGTGATTTTCTAACTCAAAGAAAGTAAGATTCCAGAATGGAATTAAGAGATAAATAATGAAATTAAAGGGACAACAGGAAACACCTACAATGGCTGAAAACTATAATTACATGCCACAATCTGCTAGGGAACTATACA
Organism: Modiolus philippinarum; assembly: GCA_002080025.1. NCBI lineage: Eukaryota > Metazoa > Mollusca > Bivalvia > Mytilida > Modiolidae > Modiolus > Modiolus philippinarum. Next base: position 26,623 of record MJUU01071288.1, read on the forward strand.
GGAATAATACAAAATAAGACAAAAGACAAACGTAAACAACGATAGGAACTCGGGACAGCATGGAGAACCCAGTCAATCATTGTTTTCAGACGGATTGGACATTAATGTCGTCTTCATTTACACCGTGTGTAGTGTTCTTTGAAAGTGGCATCTGGCATGGTCGTCTTTTTCATGCCATCAAAATGGCAAAATTGCTTTTCATAATAAAAGTTATTAAAATACAAGTTGTACAATTCCATTCCACGACAGGCCCTTAGGTACAAGAATGGACAACAATTTATCATTGATTTATCAGTATAGATCACCACGTGGCTCTGGTTCTGTGGTTAAAATTGTTATTAAAAATTAGGGACGTCCGTTGACGATTTTTCATACTTTGTTAGAATTTCATACTCCTCTGGTTTAAATCCATTTAAAAGCATTATAATTTTTTTGTAGGCACCATATTTTTTAGTATTTAATTTTATATAGCTGACAAAACTTCATTAAATTCTAATCACTCATACTTGCTTTTGTGTTTAGGGGAGTTCATTTCTCCACCAAATTTTAATTACTTAACATCAGTAACCTATCATTTTGACATCTTTATATTTTTTTTTCAAAAATCATATAATTTATGACATAGTCTCATGTTCATTTACTCCATATCCTTTCGTAAAATATGTGAAATCCGAGTTATTTTCAAATTATGCAGCGAACATCCCTGTCGATATCTAGATATGAACGTTTTAACGTGTTGCGAAGTGGTTATATAATACAAAAATAAAACAGTCAGTAGAATGGTTAACCACCGGAATTGGGATAAGTCAAAATAAAAACAAAAGTAGAAAACTTCAGAATTCGGAGCAAGAATTGAAATCATTTGTTGATTTCGTATCCTCCTATCATCCCGCCATCAAATATACTTTTACCATCAGCGATTCTTTCAGAGATAAAACTTGCTAAATTCAGGACAATGGCATCAGCACTTCAGTATTTTATAAACCCAAGTGTTCATTGTTATCTCAACTACAATTCTTGTCATCATTTGTCCTGCAAAAATGCCGTCCCGAAGTCTCAATTTCTGACGCATGACTACTATCCGCACAATGTCTTCATCTGGAAAATCCTCTTGAAGAAATTTTGTCCTTGCAGACACAGAAATGGCTGATATCTTTGGATCCACTTCTATTTCAACATTTCGGTATTCTACTGCCGTTGTTTCGGAAAGGTAAAAGTTTCAGGCACCATTTAATCAGCAGCTCTTTTAAATCCAAGAGAAATATCTCTAACAGGTGACTACATGTAAACAAGAAAGTGCAATAGGACCAAATGTAATATCTGTCCCTTTACATGGGAAACCACTGAAGTACTGGGACCCAATAATGTGTTCACCATCCAAAACTGATTCACCTGCATTACCGAGAATGTAGTCTATGCGATTCAGTGCATTTGCTGTGGCAAACTATATGTTGGCGAAACGTGTTGCCGACTGGGTGACCGTTTTGCGTAACATCTGCGCTCCGTTAGAAACAACAGCGACGGCCCAATCGGTGACCATTTCCGACTCGCTGATCACAGAATATCGGATACTTATGAAATCGACGGAGCCATGAAACTTAGACAAGAACTCGAGTTGATAGCTATCCATCTTCTTTGAACTTTCAGACATCGAGGCTTGAACATCAAGGAATTTTCGTACCAGTAATTTACAGTTTTACATCTCACTTTATTTTGAAATTTGTTTTAGTATAAATTTCTTTATAATTTTTTGTCCATTTTTTCTTAATTCTTGACCTCGACATTCATTTCCACTGTATTTTCTGTATTTTCCTGTCCCTACCAATAATCGTTTCCATGCCCCCACACTTTAATCACCTTTTTGTGAATGTGTCCAAGATCGACCAGTATTATCAAATTTCTCTGCTTGCTACAAACCCATTTCATCCTAAATTTTAGTTTCTACATTTCATCAAGCGTGTCTACACATATTTTTATTTTCACTCTCCTAAAATAAGACATTTTATGTCGAAATATTGGGCATTTGTATCCTTTTTTCATCTTTTTAATTCAGATGTTATTTTTT
>MJUU01071288.1:28777-49033 GCA_002080025.1 Modiolus philippinarum
GATCTACATCTTATTTAGACCTGCATCTCGAATTTGACGAAGATTGTCATCTCAGTAATAAAATTTACGGCAAAAGTGCGACTCTAATGTCAAAATTATTAATTTCCCTAAATGGGGACAGTAATATTTCAACTTTTCCTGCTTACAGATTGTATGGTTCATAGTATAATAAATACCCAAGTTGCATGAAAAACGGTAAATTTCATAGCTGATTCGTCACGACAGAGCAAAAATTATGCAGACTTTCTCATTAGACATAGTTATCTTCGTGACCGCCTTATTAATTAAGGCTTCCCAAAAGTTATCAAACAATCATTAATAAAATTCTTTAACTCAACTGATATAAGTCTCTTGTGAAAAAGTTGAAAATTTCAGATGCCTAATACCTGGATCATCTTCTTTAAACTATCTACGATCTTCCAAAAACAATTGCTGTTGAGTTGCTACCGGACACCCCAAGAATGGAAAAGGAGGTTTGGCGCATCATAAAACCGGCTCAACCCACCATTTTTTGAAATGCCTATACCAAGTCAGTACGAATGCGATCGACATTTTTTCCGGTGGTTTTCTACCTGCATTGTCTTTTTGTCTCTTGGACTTTTGCCCTTGACAATTCTGTTCGCTGGACTTTGGCCCTTGACAAAATATGTTCGCTGGACTTTGGCCCTTGACAATTCTGTACGTTGGACTTTGGCCCTTGACAATTCTGTTCGCTGGACTTTGGCCCTTGACAATTCTGTTTGCTGGACTTTGGCCCTTGAAAATTCTGTTCGCTGGACTTTGGCCCTTGACAATTCTGTTCGCTGGACTTTGGCCCTTGACAATTCTGTTCGCTGGACTTCGGCCCTTGACAGTTCTGTTCGCTGGACTTTGATCCTCGACAATTCTGTTCGGAAATCAGTTTGTTATTATCCTCATTCTACATTTTAACAGATTTAAACAGACATATTAGCATCATGTTTTATTAAGACGCCGTAGCTATTTATGTAAACTGATAGAAATATCTGACAGACCATATTACATGGAATCAATAAGAAGATTGTCGACATTGTAACAACGGAACTATTAATTTTACAGCAAGGTGTGACTACATGCCTGAAACATACCAATTATCAACACTATTCCAGAAATATAGATTTTTAAGGCGGCTATGTTATTATAACTATTGACAAAGAGTCAACAAATAACTTCTAACTTTTTATCAAAATAAATTGGTTTGCTATGGTATATTAATCACTAGACATGTTGCAGTTTAAATCGATTTCAACCTTGGACCGTTTTCATCAATTGATTTCAGCGTCTATCTCGTTCTAACGGACTGAAAAAATAGATGTGTCTCTGTATTTGTAGATTAAACATGTCAAAGAAATCACTTTGTAGTTTCTTAGGCCCGATCTTGTTGTCAATAAAAATTTATTAAATACAGTAGCATCTGAGTTGTTTAGCTAGAATAGGTTCCTTGGTATGAGAAAAAGTATCAAATGGAAGGTAAAAAAGTTAGTTTGAGCTTCCTTTGAAATTATTCGTAGAAAAACTATTGCTTTAATGCATAAATTTTGCCATTTTGGTGACGAACACCAAATTTTGAAATGTTTAAAACATTATCGTGACAGATTCCTTAAAATTATGCAATTCATTTGTACAGAGATCAAACTTGAAGCAGAAGGACTCACTCTAGACCATGCCTTTCGACATTCAGTAAATTTTGATTCAGAGGGCACTTTTGGGTCTTAAACCGCATCTCTTAGTTTGATCATGGGCTAAAATATACTTTTTAATAGAGTGCAAACATCCTTTTCCATTTTTTTGTAAGTGTAATATGGTCCAATAGAGCACAGAGAAGCAGAAAGTAAATTTACAGTAACTTCGTTATTTTATTATCTAATGAAGAGAGTCTAATTCATTATGAAGAATTAAGTGTAATATATATAATCTCTAACATTGTTACAGTTATTTAAGTATATTATTTAGCAAACAAAAATTTAGATCTTAAATTCATCAACATTCGGCCTTCAGAACAACAATAAAAGCGTCGTTCCTATGCTTATTTTTACCATGTATCTGTTGAAACATTGTCTAATGTACATTTACTCCATATCTTTTCATTCACCATTTACTGTTACTAGAAATTCACACGAAACACTTACATCATTGACCAATCAGAGACTGAGTACAAATCTATCCGTATGTCCGTTATGTATATCATTTTTTTTCTAACCCGGCTTGCGAAGTGTGAAATTTCAACAAGAATTAGAGAACGTCTATTCTCTCTAGTATATGTAATAGGGTAGTAGAATATATCCAGATGGCAATATTACGCAAAAATAAAAGAGACAATCTCTCAACCTAAAGTAACTTTGGTATTCTATCATAGCTAATCCTACCTATCTAGTCCTTAGTGCACCCGGAGGCACATAGGGCAAGGACTAGCTTTCTCCACTCCTCTCCGTCTTTGGATTTCTTCTCCAGTGGTTCCACGTCACTTTTATCTCATTTCTCCCTCTACAGTTCGCCTCCAGGTAATTTTTGGACGACCTTCTCCTCTTTTCCCTTCGGGAGTCCATCGAAGCGACACTAAAGTGATGTTGTGAGTTCGATGTCTGAGGACATGCCAAATCAATCTCCAACGGTGTTTCTTGAGTATAGTTCGCATGTCACAAGATTTCGTTGTTTTATGTAATTTGTCGTTGGTAATTTTTGATGGCCAGTAAATTCTACAGATCTTTCCGAGACATCAATTATGGAAGCTAGAGAGTTTGTTAATATCTTTCTCTCTCTCATCCTCCTCTGTGTCACCGTCTGTTGTTACCTTACTCCCAAAATATGTAAAGGTTGTTACATTTAATTTTCCAGGTTTTTTCCATCTAGAATAATTCCCTGTGGATGCTTGATATTTAATGTATTTAATTCTGTTTTCACTACATTAATTTTAGGCCGATCTTGCTAGCCTTCGACTGCAGCGTTGTTGCCTTATTCTGCATGTTACAGTAGGGCTAAGTCATCTGCGTAGGCTAGATCTTCGAGGTTTGACATCAAGGTCCATCTTATACCGGTGTTGTTTCCACCTAGATTTGATCTAATAACCCAATCCACAGCTGTTATAAATAGGAGGGATGACATCACACATACCTGTCTGACTCCAGATTTCACAATGAATCTTGTATCTGATCGTCTGCCTACCATGCATTTTAATTGGTTGTAGAAAGCTTTGATTAATTCTACTTTAGCTGATGGTATTCCATAGTATCTCAAGATCTTCCATAAGTTTTCTCTGTGTATACTGTCAAATGCCTTTTCAAAGTCTATAAAATTTATTACTAACTGTCTCTGCCATTCTGTTCACTGTATGATATTCCTCAAGATAAACACCTGGCCACAACAGCTCCTTCCTTTTCAGAAACCAGCTTACTCATCTCTTAATTTACTGTCGACCACTGTCTTAATTCTGTTAAAAATTGTCTTACTGAAGATCTTGCTTGGTACTGTATTTCAGTTGGATCTTGTCTGTTGAGGACTTCTTCAAAATGCCCCGTCAATCTTTTATCTTGTTCTTTTTGGATGTTATCAGTTTCCCATGTTTTCCATGTTTGTCTTTAACTGGTATATATGTATTTCTCTTTTTTCAGCACAGCCTCTTTGTTATTTGATATAAATCTCCCATTCTTTGCTCGGAGGCAGCATCTGGGCTTCCTTTGCCATCCCTTCTATAAAATATTGCTTATCTTTCTTTGTTGCTCTTTTAACCTCTTTATTACTGTTTGTGTATTGCTCTTAGTCTCCGTTTAATTCTCTCTAATTGTGTATTGCAGATTTTCTGTTAAAGATCTCTCATTTTATCATTTAACTTCCATGTTCCTGGTGTTATCCATTCTTTGTGCACTTGTCTTTTGAATCACAACACCGTTGGTGATGTTGTTTACTTCATCCCAATGTTGGTCTATATTGTTTTTATTATCATTAATGTCATTTTTTAAGATTTGGAATTTGTTTCTTAGCTCTAATTTGAAGTTCTGTTTTGTTTTGATGTCTTTGAGCTTTCCCGTATCATATCTCTTTGAAGATGATTGTAGTGTAACCCACATCAGTTTCAGTTGTTAACTGGCGGTGACTAAATGGTGGTCGCTTCCTACGTCAGCCCGACTTACTTTCACATCTTGAATTGATCTCTTGCATTTGCCATTGATTGCGATATGGTCTATCTGATTCTTATCTCGCCCTCCAGGTGAACACCATGTAAGCTTGTGCTCTCCTTGTGTAGGAAAAGTAACAAGGTTATCACTTCCACAAAATTCAATAATTTTTTCTCCATTCTCATTCATAGTGCCACATCCCTGTCTGCCAATTATTCTCTCATATCCTTTATTGTTGTTTCCAACCTTTGCATTTAAACCTCCCATGATGATGGTCAGATCCTGCTTCAGAATCATCTAAAACTCGGCCTTAAGTGCTTCATAAAAGTCTTCCTCAACGTCCTCCTCTGCCTCGTTAGTTGAGGCAGAAACTTATTTAATTGATAGTTTGACTGGTTTTGTTTTTAGCCTTACTCTTATAATTCTTTCGTTGACTGGGAAGTACTCTATTAATTAATGTCTTGGTGGCGAACTTGTAAATAGTAATTGCAATCCTTCATGATGTCGTCCATCTTTCCTTCCAGAGAATACTATAGTCTCTTCAGTACCAGTTGTAATCTTTCCAAAATCAGTCCATCTGCACTTGCTTATTCCTAGGACATAGAACGGATATTGCAGAAGCACATTCGTAGCTTCGTTCTCATATTCAAAATTCTTTTCAAGTTGTTAGCTTCCAGTCTGATTTCACTAACATAATTCATATGCACAAAATTCTGCTGGCTGGTATTAGTCTGAATCTTCGATAAAAATGTTATGTCATTGCTAATCCTTGATTCTGTAATCCAAAAGTTTTTAGAAGAAGGGGAGATTAGCCCCTAGCTCAACATCCAATTTGGTGGACCTGGGATTTGTATCAAGGTTTCCTTTCCCTAGAATGGTTGCCTGCTACAGCTCATGGAGCCATTCTATCAAGCTTTTACATCAGAGTTTTCCTCCTCCCAGATGGGTAACTTTCCTCTAGCCCCAACCTACGGAGGTTATATTTCCCAACTGGTGCGATTCGCACGCGTTTGTTCTTCTCTCGGCGACTTTAATGAACGTAACCTTACTTTCACTTCCCAACTTTTGCAGCAAGGTAACATATTTCATAAATTGTTAAATACATTTAAAAAGTTTCATAGAAGATATAAACATTTGATATCAAATATAATGGCACTCGCAAACAGCTTATTACCTAGGGCATTTCTCATCCTCGATTTTACGGAAATGTTGTTAAAAATGCCAGTAACTGATTAAAATCCAGAAAAAAACTTGGACGTAACTTACATTCTTTACGCAATAGGGGATATCGACAGGATATTCTGCACGTGTTCGTTATACGCATACCTGCCTCTCAATGATACTGCCGATGTCTACGATTCTTTACCAAACCTGTCTGGGAGTTTTGAGTTTGATTTTTCTTCCGTAGTGCGACAGTGTTTTACCAGCAGATTAGGTTCCTTGAGCTAGCCGGAAGTTTAACGGCGAGCACTCCTTGACCCATCTTTCAAAATTACGTTTTGTCCCCTTTCCCTTTTCAAGATTGTGGTCATGGAGTTAGTAGTCTACCTGTTTTCGGTTTTATTCGTATGTTTTATTATACTATACGGAAACAGGACAGAGAAAATGGAGGATTGGGTACCCATAAACCGGTTTAACCCAACTGCTGGCTTTTCCTAGTGCAGGTACCAAGTCCAGCTGTCCGGAGTTCATAAATCGTTGTTTATGTTTGTCTTTTGTTTTTATTGTGATTTTTCTTGTATAGTTCCTTGGTACATTATGTTTTTGGCCATTGTAGGTGTTTCTTGTTATCTTTTTTATTCTATTTTTTCCAAGGTTACTACCCTCATCTAGCTGGCTATTTGACCCATAGCATAGGGCATCATATAGCTAATAAGTATGCAAATATTCAATACATTTATTCATTGCTCAGGATTTTTTTTCTACAAAGAGAAACATTTAAGTATCTAAATACAAGCATTACTTCCATCTCCATAAACACTTCATTACAATCCAAATTTGTTTATTTTCCAACAACATCCATAGATTACAAACAAAGCTATTTTAAGTGAATAGAAATAATGTCACACATGATTGGAAAGGTGATTAATATGCAATTAATAAATGATGGCCACAGCAATGAAGGGATATGGAGTAAAAGGAAATGAGACAAAATCTCCACAAATACGAGGGAAAAACAAGCAATGGAACAACGCTTTTATTGTTGTTCAACAATCTTTTAAGTTGAAACGTCCTATCAATTTCCAAATATTGAAAACTAAAAAGATACATCGGCAAACGAATGCCGAAGCAAGAGCGAGGAAAGGGGGTATGATACAAATTATAATTTACAGTGAATGCAATGTAAAAAAAAAGAGAATCATTTTATATTTATCGATCAAGGAAAACTGTTTGAGACCATCATAAAGAAGGTTGTTTGCATGATTTCATTGTAAATCAAAGTTTCAATTATTAGAATTTGACGTTCCAGATATCTTGGTAAAATATTGAATAAAGTCTCACGCCTACGATTTTCAAAACGTTGATGCACATCGGAAATTTTCTCCAAATCGGTGCATAAACCCAAAGTTGATCTTATTACTGTTTTATGTAAGAATGACTATTTTTTTTTAAAAAATAAACTATCAATCAATTGCCATTCCAATATCCATATTGGATCATCAGTTAAACTAGAAAATATGTCTGGTCGACACGGATGTTCTGCCAATAAATTTGTTGTTAACAGATTAACCCAAGTCAATCATTGAAAAAATTACTTCCCTGTCACTTAATGGTGATTAAATGTTAGATTAAAACAAAGTCATTCAACCATAAAATGTAGGTCATGGAAACCGTATTAATTGTGTAATAGCCTGATATCCTTTAGATAAATGTTACAGTAAAAAAAAATTAATGATGCTACAATAGTTTGAAATACACTTAAATGCAAAATTTAACCAAAGTAACTGAAGCCTAAAATGAAGGTCAAAACTACCAAATGGTCAATGATTTGGGTAGTACTCATGAAGGTAATTAATTTGATGAAACGTCATTGTTTTATAATGTGCAGTTGTTGAGAAATGGACTTTAAAGCAAAACTTAACCAAGGTCACTGAAGCGTAAAATATAGGTCAAAGCCACCTCATTGTCAATTATTTGAGTAGTACTAATCAAGGCAATTAATTTGATGAAACATCATTGTCTTATAGTGTGTAAATGTTGAGAAATGGACTTTAATGCAAAACTTAACAAAAGTCGCTAAAGCATAAAATGTAAGTTAAAACCACCTAATTGTCAATAATTTGGGTAATACCCATAAAAGCAATTAATTGGATGGAACATCACTGTCCTATAAGGTGTAGCTGTTGAGAAATGGACTTTAAAGCAAAACTTTACCACGGTCACTGAAGCGTAAAATATAGGTCAATGCCTCCAAATTGTCAATTATTAGTGTAGTACTCATCAAGGCAATTAATTTGATGAAACAGCATTGTCTTATAATGTGTAGTTGTTGAGAAATGGAATTTAATGCAAAACTTTACCAAAGTCGCTGAAGCGTAGAATATATCAAAGCCACCTAATTATCAATGATTATCAAGGATATTACACCCAATTCCGGATTACCGTGACATGATAGACTAGCAAGCATGCAAGCAAGTTGTCAAACCATCTACCCAACTTACAGATTGGTCATAATGAGTCTTTGTTGCATCGTCAAACCTTTTCACAAACCATCAGTCACACTTGACAAATTGAAAATCCTCATGTTTGTACCAACTAATCCAATCACATGAATTAAGTGAACAAAGATTTCATAATTAATCTGATTGAATTAGTAGATGCAAACATGAGGATTATAAATGACGTTTTGACTCTTGTTCATTATTAAATTATTTATTAATTTGGATATTAGCTCCTCCTTTATACTAGATTTTTGTCTTGATTTTCAATTTTCTTTATTGAAGCAGGGACTTTATACAGTGCCCTGCTTATGAGAAAGGGTGACTCCTTGAATTAGAAATTACTGTAACTAAGATAAATAAAATATGAAAAACACACAAAGCGAAAAAAACCACGCACACAAAACAAAGCAAAAAAATAACCAGAGGCTCCCAGGAGCCTGTATCGCTCACCTGGCTTCAGTCGCCACAATCAAGGTAACATTGTAAGTTATACAGTTGATCTTCAATTCTTCAAACTTTCGTAGCTCAAACACCTCCAATATCTTGAACTGTTTTTAAAGTCTGATCATGTTTTACTATATTTCTTTGTTGGGCTTTTTTGACAAAAACGTTCTTGCTAAGGACCACTTTCGACACCAGTTTTGAAGTCGAGATGTCATTTTGAAAATAGCAGTCAACAAACAATTTTCAACATTGGTTTTGAAGTCGCAACATCAATATCTACTTGGAAATCAAATTTCATTGAAATCAGACAATGTTGAATTTTCCCGCCTTTTTTTGGCGGCCATTTTAAAAATGGCAGTCAACGAACAATTTTTAACATCAGTTTTTCAATTGGAATCCAAATGTCATTGAAATCGGACAATTTTGAATTTTCCCGTCTATTTTGGCGGCCATTTTGAAAATGGTGGTCAACGAACAATTTTCAACACCAGTTTTGAAGTTGCAACATCAATATCTATTTGGGAACCAAATTTCATTAAAATCGGACAATGTTGAATTTTCCAGCCTTTTTTGGCGGCCATTTTGAAAATGGCGGTCAACAAACAATTTTCAATACCGGTTTTGAAGTCGCAACATCAATATCTATTTGGAAACCAAATTTCATTGAAATCGGACAATGTTGAATTTTCCCGCCTTTTTTGGCGGACATTTTGAAAATGGCGGTCAAGGAACAATTTTCAACACCCGACTTGAACTCGCAACATCAAGATGTATTTGGAAACCAAATTTCAATGAAATCGGACAATGTTGAATTTTCCCGCCTTTTTTTGGCGGCCATTTTGAAAATGGCGGTCAAGGAACAATTTTCAACATCAGTTTTGAAGTCGTCACAGCATGGCAAACATTTCATCAATTTGCACTTAACCTTCATCTTCTATAGTTTTGGAAATAATAGCTGAAAAATACAAAAATTGAAAAAATTCGGTAAAAAAAGGGCAATGACTCCTACAAGGGTTTATGGATTTTCCTCAAAATTTCATGGTAAGTAGATCTTGATATGCTGAACATTTTTGCAATTTACACTTGACCTCTATCTGTTACACTTTTTGAAATAAAAAAAAATGGAAAAATTTTGAAAATTTAACGGAAAAAGGGCTATAACTCCGAGATGGGTTTCAGATTTTCTTCAAAATTGCACAGTGGTTAGATCTCATCATGCTGATCATTTTTACCCCATGTCAGATTTTTGATATCTGTAACGGTTTTCGAGTTATGGCCAAAAACTGCAATTTACCCCTAGGTTCTATTTTTAGCAATAGCGGCCATGTTGTTCGACAGAGGGACAAACTGAACATCAGTTTGAGAAGCCATACCCTGATGATGATTCAGGCCAAGTTTGGTTTCATTTGGGCCAGTGGTTTCAGAGGAGAAGATTTTTGAAATTGTTGACAGACAGACAGACGGACGGACAGACGGACGACGGACGCATAGTGATGGCAAAAGCCTTTTAGGCCAGGTGAGCTAAAAACCAAAACAAAAAAAAAAAAAAAAAAAAAAAAAAAAAAAAAAAAAAAAAAAAAAGAAAGAAACGAAAAAACAAGCAAAACAAAACAATACGTTTCAGCTTCAGTCACATTTATGACATGCTCTATCTTAATAATCCGAAGGAAATAAAATACTTACATTTGATTCCCTAGGTGATAATGAAAAAAGACACCTACCCCTGATTCATGCATTTTGTTGTTCATTGAAAAAGATTGACGTTTAAAGTCTAGGCTATATTACAAACGTAATATTTTTTACTACCAATATTCCAATTTTTATTTTCTTTCCAGCAACAGAACTACCTCCCCAGAGTATGGAATGTGCAATTCACACCTGAAAAGTCACTTCATACTGTGGAACATATATTTTCCTTCGTCTTTAGTCTTACATTTTTATGCAATGTCTCTAGATTTGGATTAGAACAAATATCTTGCAATTTGTTCCCTCAGTATTCTACTACGGTGTTTAGTGCATTTTGTTTAAATGTCAACTGATAAACATACATATGTGTTGTCATATGCATGAGCCTTACTTTATTTTCGTACCTGAGATATTTATTTTTCATGGGACTTTAATGGAATTTGATCTCCACATTCATTTGATTTATAAACTTTCAGAAATGCTTCGACTTACATGTCCGACATTTTTCTGTGTTCATATTTTGCTACGCTCTGCTCTTAGCCTTTTTGGTCCATAACTGTTTTGTTTTGACATGTGTCTTAATTAATTCACTTTGAGATGTATTATTAACTTAAAAATTCAATTTTTTATCTATAAAATTATCAAACTGAAATTTTAAATTATTGTCTTGAAATTCAAAATATTATCTCGAAAAACCAAGTTACTATCCTGAAAAAATCGAGATAAAAACGATTTCCTAATAAGCTTCCGTATATATGTTAGTGAAAGTAAAAGAAATGGTGTCTTTAATCACTTTATTGTTTAAATGATTGGATTAGGTGATACAAACACGAGGATTATAAATTTGTCAAGTGTGACTGATGGTTTGTGAAAAGGTTTGACGATACAACAAAGACTCATTATGACCAATCTGTAAGTTGGGTAGATGGTTTGATAATTTGCTTGCATGCTTGCTAGTCTATCATGTCACGGTAATCCGGAATTGGGTGTAATAAGATGAAACATCGATGACTTATAATGTGTAGTTGTTGAGAAATTGACTTTAGGCAAAACTTAACAAGAGTCACTCAAGCATGAAATGTAGGTCAAAGAGTCAAACTACCTAGTGAACTCTGTAGTACTATCAAATATGTACATACTTGCCATTATTATTGTTCTAACTCTTACAGTTTCTGAGAAATGTACCTTAACGCAAAACTTAACCGCTCGTACGGACGTACGGACAAGGGTAACACTATATGCCCCTTCCACATTCGTGGATGGGGCATAAAAACGACTATTATTACTGACTATGTATAAGGTTAAACAAATCATCAGACTGGTGGACCCAATGTCCACACTTCAATATTCTGTGGATTATCGCAAAATGTCAAGGCAACATTTAACTGGTGGATTATCATAAAATGTCAGCACATCCACAAAATTAGACTGCTGGTTTATCACCATATGCTGACGCAACATAAAACTGTCAGATTATCATATAATATTTTACGAAAGGATATGGAGTAAATGAACATGAGACCATAACACATATTTTAACTCCAACTGCAATCATTTTAACAAGCTGCATGGCCATTTCTGAAATTAATTCCTCATCAGCAGCACTAGAACCCAAACAAAGGAAATCTATAATTTCAAAAAAATGTTTAAAATACATAAAACCAAACGAAATCCGAATAATCAGTAATATCAAATATAGCCAAGGACAAAACTACGATGGAGGGAGTTAATCCTTCGGTTTTAAAATATACATAAATTTAGATAATAGTTATTGAACAAAATGTACACATGAGGTATTATCTCAAGTACAAGTACAAGTACACCATATCTAAAAAAAATAAAGAGCAAACATCTCTACCATGGGGAATTGTTTTACCAACTCCACACTGCAATAAAAGACAAACTCCTGTAACAAATATTTTACAAAAGGATATGGAGTAAATGAACATGAGACCATAACACATATGTTAACTCCAACTGCAATAATTTTAATGAGCTGTATGGCCATTTCGGAAATGTCGACACAACTTTATACTGGTGGATTATCACTAACTGTCAAAAACATAGGACTGGTGGATTATCACCAAATGTGAACACAACATTAGATTAGATTATCACCAACTATCGACAAAACTTTATAATGGTAGTTTTCCAACAAATGTAAACACAACATTCTAAGAGTGGATTATCACCAAATGGCAACACAACATTAGAGTAGATTATCACCAAATATCGACAAAACTTCAGAATGGTGGATTTCCACCAAATGTAGAAACAACATTCTACTGGTGGATTGTCATTAAATGTCAACACAACATTAGACTGTCAGATAATCATCAAATGTAAACACAACATTAGAATAGATTATCACCAAATATCGACAAAAAATTTGACTGATGGATTTCCACCAAATGTTGACACAATATTAGATTGGTGGATTATTCCACAAGTGAACATATGAGACTGGTGAGATATCACCAAATATCAACATAACATTTCAGTGGATTATCACCAATTGTCAACACAACAATAGAATGGTGGATTGTCACCAAATGTCTACACAACATCAGACTCTCAGAATTTCACCAAAAGTTAACACAGCATTTAAAAGGGATTATCACCAAATGTCAACGATACAACAGAACGGTGGATTATATCCATAACTAAACACAACGTTAGACAGCAATATCTCCAAATATCAACACAACATTACACTTGGTGATAATAATCAAATTTAAAAAACAATTAGAATGGTGGATTACCAACAAATATCAACACAACTTTAGGGTGATGGATTATCACCAAATGTTATCTAAAACATTGGACTAATCAAAATATCAACACAACATTGAAGTTATAATTCCTATGTGTTCAATCTCAAAACGCCAGAAACTTTTATTTATACCAAAAAAAGCATGCAATATCCTCCATTCAATGATGGAGTTACTTGTCAAAGAAAGAACCGAAAACCATCCTCATAATCATTGTTATCAATATATATTGTATTCCATCGCGCAAGACACATATTAACCAGTGAAACAAACAACCTTCAAATTTTCTATTTATTTCTGTTAAATATTTTTCTGTCACTACAAGAGACTAAGCCATATATACACGTTAGCTATAACGAACTAGTAATAGTTAATATATATTTATAAGTTTGATGCCCTGCCAAGTCAGATAACATTAAAAATAAAACTAAGTAATAACCTTTAATCCTTCTGTAAGTCAAAATCGTTCAAGATATCAATACTATCACTCTACTACCATTTATTATTAAATTTTCCATAAGCTTTGTCCCATCAAACATCAGAGTTGGGTTTGTAAAAGTTTAATATTTAAACAACGACAGTAGAATACCGATGGAACAAAGGAGTGGTATTTACAAAAATCGTCCAAAGACATGGCCAAAAAAATCAACAAATCTGTCAGAGGACTTAGACGAAGTATGGTATTCACACATTCAGTTACAACACGACAAGTTCAATAGTTACACAGAATCAGAACTTTGAATGTTCTGTAATCAGAATAAATATTATAATATAAAGGGAACATCCATAAGTGTCAGCCATTTTTCAAAGTGTAAAAAACGCACATCTTTGCGCTGGTGACGCTGGTGAAGTTAAGAAACAAAGAAACATACCAAAATGTAAAGCGTCATCAACAACTTTCTTAGGGAAAACGAAGACACATACGATCATTGTAAAAGAACAGGAAGTCACTCGTCAGCACCATTAACATACAAGTGGCGAGGTGAAGATCGATCAATCTAGACAATGTAAGCAATCTTCATTATCTGACTGGTGCTTTTACTTTGGAAACTGACGAAGTAGTAAGACAGGCCAACGTTTTCAGAATAAAAAATTGGTTTCACCTTTACTACTGAAAATGTCGTTTATAAGCTGCTGGTTGTTAATGTGTAAGAAAAATCTAGGTCGTGGGTGCGACATACTGAGAATGAGGTAGCCATTTAGTCAAACATAATAATGGCGTCAACAATCGAAAAGATTGCCCAACTGGTAAAAATTTTGAACGGAATCAGCCACAGCACAATAGAAATGCACGTAACTATCTTGTACAAACTATTTCGGATAACGACAGTTACTTGAAGAAAAAAAAACCATTTTCTTGGCACTGCTCGACTATTTGACATTATTGTAAAAACAGTCTATTTTATGATCATATTTCTTAATTGTTATTACACATTTGATAATGTTCAGGATCGAATATAACTTTTTACACAGGTATACGACGGTTTGGTTCTTTGTCCGTGTGCTTCGTCGTCGAAGGCCATGAGAACAACAAGAGTTGTCAGAGGACAACATAGCTCGCCGGGGATTCCAGTAACCTCAATGCACAATAAATTTGAAAGTAATAGAAAGCTCTCTTCACAAGAAAGTCACATATCAAATATAAACACCCTATCACTAAACAACTTAATTCTAGTAGCAAGTTAAAGTTTTTTTTAAAAATTGGCCTTAGGGCAACGTCAAGGTCAAAATGTCTACAACTACGGTACCATCAGAAAGCTCTCATCAAAAGAACGTCACATACCAAATATGAACACCCTACCACTAACAAACTTAATTCAAGAAGCAAAATTAAAGTTTTAAAAAAATTGCCCTCAGGGCAAGGTCAAGGTCAAAATGTCTTCAAATATGGTACCGGAAGAAAGCTCTCATCATAAGGAAGTTACATATCAAATATGAACACCCTACCACTAAAATGCTACCTTCTAGAAGCAAGGTTAAAGTTTTAAAAAAATTGTCCCCAGGGAAAGGTGAAGGTCAAAATGTCTACAAATATGGTACCACTAGAAAGCTCCCATCATAAGGAAGTTACATACCAAATATGAACACTCTACCACTAAAAGCCTACCTTCTAGAGGCAAGGTTAAAGTTTTTAAAAAATTGCCCGTAGGGCAAGGTCAAGGTCAAAATGTCTACAAATATGGTACCACTGGAAAGCTCTCATCATAAGAAAGTTACATTCCGAATATGAACACCCTAACACTAAAAGCCTACCTTCTAGAGGAAAGGTTAAAGTTTTTCAAAAATTGCCCTCAGGGCAAGGTCAAGGTCAAAATGTCTACAAATATGATACCACCAGAAAGTTCTCATATACCAAATATAAACACCCTACCACTAAAAGCCTACCTTCTAGAGGAAAGGTTAAAGTTTTTCAAAAATTGCCCTCAGGGCAAGGTCAAGGTCAAAATGTCTACAAATATGGTACCAGAAGAAAGCTCTCATCACAAGGAAGTCACATACCAAATATCAACATCCTAGCTTTTCAGGTTTTAATTCCACAAGCCAGGTTAAAGTTTTGCTGACGCCGACGACGCCGACACCGGGGGTATGACAATAGCTCTCCGGACATTCGTCCCGGCGAGCTAAAAATAAGGGTCCTTTACTCTTCTGTTCTATTTAAGCTTTTTTATCTATTTTGAATATTTGTCAGTTTTATTTCTTAACGGGTAGCATTTTTTT
The DNA here is from genome assembly GCA_002080025.1 of Modiolus philippinarum. Classification (NCBI taxonomy): domain Eukaryota; kingdom Metazoa; phylum Mollusca; class Bivalvia; order Mytilida; family Modiolidae; genus Modiolus; species Modiolus philippinarum. The sequence continues at coordinate 44,189 of MJUU01071288.1, forward strand.
ACTCTTACAATTTTTATTTTTATTCTATATATTTATAAATATTAATTTTGGCAATTGTAGATCAATATTCTGGGAAAGAAAAAGATCGTTAAGTTTTTACATGATTTTCAGTATCATCTTAATTGTCCCTCAAAGGGTACTTTTGAGTCCTATTCTGCCTCCTTGGTAGAATTATAATATATTTATTTGAACCTGAAATTACAAAATGTATGTCATCAGTACTTTACGTGACACCCGCAAATATTGTCGCACATTTAGAAAATTCATGACCCGAGACGCTGGGATCATATGCAATTTAGCTTGGTGTTTTCTCTGTCAATGAGACTTTCGCAAGTCAAAAGTTTCTATTTACCTTAATAGAACCCAAAAAGCTTTTCAATACCTCTCCCACAAAGATAACATTGATCTACACCATTGATATATTCTAATAGCGATATAACTCCCTTTGATTTAAAATCAATAAAGTTATCTCGAAGGACTAGTCAAGTACTTACTGGTGAAGATTTATTATCTCTTATTGATACTACTTCATAAAATAAACTGAAGTTTTATATTCTGTATTGTCTGCATGAAAAACCCTTAGCTAGATTCAAGGTGGTACTATAATTTCTCAAGCACAGCACAGAAAACTACGGAGTCAAGCTGGAACTCGTATCGGGCCAAGACATGCTCTTCTGTTTCAAAAAGGCATCGAAATTAAGGTTGCCATAATCTCACATCGCTACATAAAGGTAAGCAACCTTATATGGATAGCTACGACGTCTCCTAATCCAGCCAGTACCTGACGTATTATACCGCCAACAAACTCCACATATGGGCGATGGTATAGTTCATAACCTCAGAAGACTTCGAATGGAAGAAGCCAGGGCGATTGAAACAATCTTCAACTATTCTGACGATAATGAATATAGCGACATTCATTCCTGAATACCCGCAGAGTACATGATGCTGGAACCGGTGAACACGTGGATCAGCAGATTACATAAATTCATTCCAACACTTCAAAACCTTGACAAAAAAGTGTCCCGCAACAAAAAGCTTTCTCTGTATGCATATCTATAGATGTAAAGCTGACTAAGGTTCTCATCATCATAAGGTTTCAGCCGTATCCCTTTCTGCAGGAGTACATCGACCGGAATATGGCCTTTGAGCTTCGATCACTACCGACTTTGAGAGGAATTCTTCAAGCTGATGTTTAACTCAATCTTTGGTAAGACAACAGAACATTTTGAAACGGAACGACGTACCCCTTGACCACTGAGAGGCAGACCTTGGATATTGTAGTCACACTTTACGTTGATTGCTGGATGATATTTTTAGGACCTGGTGGCAACCCACATAAAGAAGACCAAGCTCAAATTTGGTGAGCTAATTCTCATCGGAAGCTGTATCCCTTATATATCAAAGATACTACTGTACAACTTCCACTAAAACTCTGTGAAGGGAATGGTTACAAAGACAGGCTGTCGTTCAAAGAAGCCGACAGCTTGGTATGAGGTCGAGATTACAGACATTTACAAGGACATCGCCCCGCACGTCAAGGCAAATTTCAGTTCGACACCTTCAGCTACTGCAAGCGAATATCTAGTCGGCATTTTGATATTCGACACTACTACTGGCATTCGCAAGACGATCATGAGGATTTCAAGCAACAGGACTGCAGCGAAGTGCGAATTCAGTTCGTCCTGCTTACCGGCTAAGCTTTACGTATACAAGGCACATTAAGATGTCGTTGAAAAAGCGAAGGAAATCAAGAGTAATGTGATTAAGAGAGACATTACATTCGATTAATAAAACATGGCGGGCAACCAAACAGAAAATCAGCAAACCGATGAATATAATCCTGAGCCATCTACATCAGACTGAGGAGATCAACAAAATCGCAATCTCAGAAAACGACTACAAGAACCAAATCTTCCCAGGATGCGTCACCACTTGATTCCTCCACACGAACCCTACTCGAACGTAGAGCTCGAGGAAGCCGACTCGCTTATTGTAACCTCTCGAATCAGTATAAACGTAAAATGCCCTTCAACCCATCCCATACTAAAACTAATGGTGCATCCTGAACCACGACGACTTCTACGGTCCCGTAACGGTCTGGACCTGCTTGCACAAGTGAAGAGGACTCATTAAAACTTCGACTCTTCCGGTCAATCACTCACTCAGGTGATGGTAGACCATTTGCGACCCAACTGGGTACACAGCAAATGAATTACAGAATGCTGTGGAGACATGGCGTGTGGATATTTGCTTGCATGTGTTGCAACTGATCGCGGACACTAGACAGTCGGGACTTCGACGGCATAGTGTTCTGGCTGTAAATAATAATACAAGTCTAGACGATGAATGAGAAGACTTGCCGCTTTCTTATTTGGGCTCAAAGATCTCAAGATGGATGCCCATCGTTTCACCGACTAATACCTATGAATTACGCAGACGCCGAGTCGACACAGTGACTTAATTGGTAGCTGTAGAATGCATAGAAAGCCTTCAGGCGATGAATGTCGAGTCAAAATAGCTGAAATGATCAAGACAGTCGTGAAAGGCAGAAAAGACAAGTCGGAGTGCATTTCGACCAAGGCAGAAGGATGGAGACAGACTTGGTCATGCAATCCGCACTTTGAAAGAGGGACACATACAGACGAGAAAACATAGAAAGTAGGCACAGCCTGCTAAGCTCACCTCGTTGCGCAGCATTGTCACATGTTCCAAATGTCAGTAAGCAGGAATTGACTATAATCATTCTTTTTTACAGATTCAGTCATGCATGAAATGTAGTTTACAGACTGCACCCGAAGAATGCATTGTTGATGCCATCCCAAATTGCATCATACATACCAATATGGTTGCTAAGATACACGTCAGTAAGCGGAAATGGACTTTAACCATTCTACCTAACGAAGTCGCTCATGCGAAAAATGTAGGCCAGAGACAGCATCGGAAGCATGCACTGTTGTTGTCATCCCGAAATGCATCATACATACCAACATGGTTGATGTGGGTCATGTCAGTAAGCGGGAATGGACTAACCATTCTACCTAATCAAGTCGCTCATGCGTAAAATGTAGGTCAGAGAAAGCATCCGAAACATGGCTTGTTGTTGTCATCCCTAAATGCATGATTATCTAAATGCATATAATCCCTAAATGCATGATACATACCAATATGGTTGATGAGGGCCATGTCAGTAAGCGGGAATGGACTATAACCATTCTACCAAACCAAGTCGCTCATACGTAAAATGTAGGTTAGAGACCGCATCCGAAGCATGCATTTTTGCTGTTGTCATCCCAAAATGCATCATACATAACAATATGGTTAATGTTGGCCATGTCAGTAAGCGGGAATGGACTTTAACCATTCTAACTAACCAAGTCGCTCATGCGTAAAATGTAGATCAGAGACAGCATCCGAAGCATGCATTGTTGATGTCATCCCAAAATGCATCATGCATACCAATATGGTTGATGTGGGCCATGTCAGTAAGCGGGAATGGACCTTAACCATTCTTCCTAACCAGACGCCGACGCGGACGCAGACGTGGACGCTAGGGGTATCACATAAGCCCCCCTCACCTCGTGAGGTGAGCTAAAAATGAATCTAATAAAATAGTAGTCTTTTCATAACACTTGTAGGTCCAGACGGAGAATAGTGAATGATGTTGATGAGCAATTTTGTTGACTAAAAAGGCAGTGCTTGGGGATGGAGAAACTCAAAACTACAGATACTTCAAAACAAAAATAATTCGTCGAGTTAAGAGTCGTAGAAGGATCCTTTTGATCTCTGTGTCGCTTAGGCCTGTGTAACCCTCAACTCTTCTTAAACAGGCTGGATACTTCCGCAAGAATTTCCACAGCAAGGAGTATGATCAGCAACTACATTCTCAATTCTTCCGACTTAATTGATCTGTATTTTTCGGTGGTTCCCATCTGCTTTGTGTCATGGACTTCGGCTCTGTTCGGCTATTTTTTATTACCCCCATCTCCTAGTAGTCATACGACTGAAGGAATCGACCATTGACATTCAGTTCGGCCAAAATAAGAGTGCAACGTGTCTGTATCAATCGAAGCCTGAGCACTAGAATCATGTAGTCTGAATCTAAAGGTAAAAAAAATCAAAATCAAATAAAGAGTACTGTGCGGCAGTTCGTGTAAGCATAAATAAACAAACGAGTTTAAATTCTTTTCGAACTGCGATAAAAAGTAAAACAAAAAATATATACACATATCAAAACATAAAAGATTTAAAAAAACAAGCAGACAGAGGTAGGGATTAGCCAAGATCGTCGACATTAATGTCTTCAAGGGCCGTGGAAGAGAAACAAAAATGGCTGAGTAATGAAATATAACGTCACAATAATAAATTTGATGTTTATAGTTTAGAGTAATTGTTTATAGGTAAAATAAATTTGACGTTCATTGTTTTAGACAGTAGAGCCCAATAGTTGAAGATATCCCCAAATGGGTAGGAGGAGGAAATATAGCCCTCAACACGAAACAGAAATTAATCAAAAGAAAATAACTATCGAAAAAGTATTGAAATAACAAAAATAATGTAAAAATAAATAAAATTGATGATACCAATCCAAGGATAGTACATTAAACACTAGTTTTTATATTTATACATTGGGGTTTTGGGTACCCAGAGTGAATATAAACAGTTGTTCCAACTGTTGTCGCTGTTGTCGTGAACTGTCAACCCGAGTAAGGACTGTCACGCTCATGTCTTCCATGGAATGTTGGCGAAACCTGAAATGAATACCGACGGGTGCGTATTTGTGAGCTGTTACGGATCGAAGATGCTCAGCAAATATATATATATATATATATATATATATATATA
>MJUU01071288.1:63575-89189 GCA_002080025.1 Modiolus philippinarum
CAAAATACGAAAAGTCAAAGTTGTTTATATCGAAAAAACGATCCGGTACTCCCTATTTTTAATTCATATTAAAGATCTATCACTGAGTCAAAAATGGGAGCTTTATGTAATGATGCCATTTTGTATCGTCCCACCTTAATTGAGACGCCTGCAATGTTTTCCAAGACTAGTATGAAGGCTTATAAAAGTCTGGAAGCGTATAGGTACGCTTAGAAAAGAAAAAAAAGTCACAACTCGTGTTTATTTTGTTCATATTTATGGTTTATTTGATAACTCATTGTCACGGTTGCTCTTGGGAAAGACACGAACGGGATGTTTCAACTCTACCTTCACTGTAGTGCTGTTTATTACTCTTATCTTCTCAGATAAGAAATTTTAATCAACAAGTCTGTCAACTTGTAGTGCTATTTATCTTTTGAAATGCATCTAAACTTGATCTTGAACATGTGATAAGGGACTTGAAAGGGGGGCATGTTTTTTTTTCTAAAAAAAATATTTTGGAGCTCATTTTATGTGAAAAAAAAATTTTGGCTGCCAAAATGATGAAAAAAAATTTTCTGAAGGAGGCTTTCTGTCCAAAAAAAAAATGTTAATTTAAAAAAAAAAATGATTGATACATATGAGAAAAAAATTTCAGCTTCGCGCGAAAAAAATTTTCTGACCAGAGTAAAAAAACCATAACCCCCCCCCCCTTCAGGTTAAATGGTCGGTCCCTGAACCATTGTCTGGATAATTGAAGTTAAGACAATCATGTGCAAGAAGTGAAAATGAGTACCTCACACTGAAATGGCAGTTATAAGCTGCAAAACCGTAGCTCTTATGGTCCTTGTGCTGATTTCAGGGGGGCTGGGATTTTCAGCCGAGCCGGGAATTTTTTGGCCCGCTTTGCGAAAATGGTTACAACCCTTCCGTTTAGCCTTATAAGTAGGCAGATGATACACATAAAGGGCGTGTAAAAAGCCAACGAAGCGGTTCCCCTGCTATTGGAGTAATGTACAGATGTACGATAAAAAACAGGGTCAATAAATAGTGCTATCGAAATGATAACAAAATGGCTTTGGAGGACGTAGAAGTACGTCGATTCTTTACGTGGAAGATTTTTCCTGTAGTAATAGTGTTCGGGACAATATGGTATTATAAAAGGAAAGGGGTCACAATGAAAAGGATAAAATTGAGGATAACAGCATTTGTCATTGCGAAATTTATGGCAATCTTCAATCGACGAAAGGATGTTTTAAAAATTAAAGATGATTTATTTTCTGGGTTAGCTGATCAACAGAAGATGAATAGAAACAAAAGACTGCAAATTTTAGAGATTGGAGCAGGCGGTGGGACGAACTTTGAGTTTTATCCCACTGGCAGTTCAATTTCGTGTTTGGATCCAAACCCATGCTTTGAGGGTTATCTTGCACAAAGCGCTGAAAACAGTGGCATTGAACTGAAATGTTTTATCAAAAGCTTCGCAGAGAAAATGGATAGCATTGAAAATAACAGTATAGATGCTGTTGTTTGTACAATGGTTTTGTGTTCTGTTAGAGATCTTGAAAAGGCTCTGGCTGAGGTCAAACGTGTGTTAAGACCGGTAAGTCAAACAGCTGAGGGAGCAACCATTTGATTTTTTTTTNNNNGGGGGGGGGGGGCAAGGAAGTAACATCTGATTATGATCATGTATATTTTTTTTCATGCAATCTTTGAGCCTGACAATTTTCTTCTCTCTGGAAGCAATCCGGTTATTTTATTCGGTCCAAGTCAGAAACTTTGCCTCATATATATGGCATCCTGGTTATTTTCTTCAGCCCTCTCTTGTCCTGATATTTTTTTCACCAAATTTCTGGATCTGGATTTTTTCGAAGTCCTTCCACCCCCACCCCCACCCCATAAACATAGAAAGCAGCCTGCTACGCTCACCTCGTTGCGCAGCATTGTCACATTTAATTATGTCAGTAAACAGGAATGGACTATAATCATTCTTTTTAATGGATTCATTCATGCATAAAATGTAGGCCACGGTCAGCATCCAAACCATGCATTGTTGTTGTCATCCCAAAATGCACCATGCATACTAATATGGTTGATGTAGAGCATGTCAATGAGTTGGAATGTACTTTAACCATTCAACCTAATCAAGTCTCTCATGCGTAAAATATAGGTCATAGTCAGCATACGAAGCATGCATTGTCGTTTTCATCCCAAAATGCACCATACATACCAATATGTTTGATGTGGGACATGTCAGTAAGCAAGAATGGACCGTGTTAACCATTCTACCTTACCAAATCGCTCATGCATAAAATGAAGGTCACAGACAACATCCGAATGTCATCCAAAATTGCATAATACATAATAATATGGTTGATGTGGGACATGTCAGTACACGGGAATGGACTTTAACCATTTTACTTAACCAAGTCGTTCATGCGTAAAATATAGGTTACAGCCAGTATCCGAAGTCTGCATTGTTGTTGTCATGCCAAAATGCATCAGGCATACCAATATAGTTGATGTGGGACATGTCAGTAAGCGGGAATGGACCGTGTTAACCATTCTACCTAACCAAGTCTCTCATGCGTAAAATGTAGGTCACAGACAGAATCCGAAGAATGCATCGCAGTTGTCATCCCAAAATGCATCATGCATACCAATATGGTTGACATAGGACATGTCAGTAAGCAGGAATGGACTTTAACCATTCTTCCTAACCGGACACCGACGCCGACGCTAGAAGTTTCACACAAGCCCCCCCCCCCCCCCCCCCCCCCCCCCTCACTTCGTGAGGTGAGCTAAAAATCAAATGGTCGCTTCCTAGCTAAGATGAAAATGTCATGTTATTATTTATTTTTTTATTTATTTTTAAAGATATCATGTAGCTTTAATATGTTGGGCGTCGTATTTCGACTTGAAATTTAATCATTGATAAGATTTCCGACTTCTGTGAGGGCACGTGTTTTGTCAAGCCCAGGTATAGATACCTGCTGTGTGGAAGCCAGCTAGTTGACCTGCCGAAACTACGAAAGGGGAATATATATCTTTATTCGATTATTGTCTGTAGCTGGTAAAAAAAAATGAGTGTTTTTGACGTATTAGTATACAAAGACTTGGTACTGTGGATACTCTTTTTTGTGGAGGTTTTGATCACAATATTGCCCTAAAGTGAATTTTACTGTTAAGTGTTTTTCAAGCATGCAAATTGCATTTTTCCCTAAAAATAACTTTGATTTTATCAATTTTATGTTTCCGTTAAGGAAAGGGACACGATCTTGCTTCCGAATTATGTTATACAATATTTATGATCGACCAACTTGTCATTTCTGCCGAGGGTGAAAACACGGGATGAGATTATAAGAATCTTACACGGGTGGGTTTGCGAGACAAGGAAATCTCAGACACCCAAGGGCAAGATTAAGGATGTCTCTGACGAGGCTGTGCCGACATAACGTCATTCGTGACCAGGCGTAACAACGCGATACTGTTACATTCAAATAATTTAAATCATAACACATTACAGAATCATTTTCTAGTCTTGTCCTCCCAGTTTTGTTTATTGTATTTTTACGCTGTAATTTATCATATACGTCAGAAAATCTTCATGTCGTTTGTTTACATTCGGGAGTTACGTCCCCTTTCTTTGCAACGTCATAACATTTGAACGCGGGATTTTTAAAAGGCAATTTTAGCTTTTAGCTTTCCGTAAAATCACACTACCAGACTGAAACATTATCAGTACAAAACACATCAGTGTAGCAATAATTATGACTTTAATTATGTTCGAATAACCGACAAACTTAAATTCATATAGAACGATGATCACCATAATTTGGCGGGAAAATGTATGTGTAGCTTGTCTCATCCACGGGTGAGACAATATGAATCTAACACGGGTGGGTGTGCAAGACAAGGAAATCTCACACACCCAAGGGCAAGATTAAGGTTGTCTCTGACGAGGCTATGCCGAGTCAGAGACTACCTTATCTTGCCCGAGGGTGTGTGAGATTTACCTTGTCTTGCACACCCACCCGTGTTTGATTTAGAACCGATTCAATAAATCTGTCCCCACCGTCAGTTTGTGACGTGTATATCTTTTGTCAGCTTATGTGTTAAATAAAACACAATGTCATCAATTGTGGACAGTTACAGACAAAATATTGTATACATTCTTACACAATGTCTCATTGTATCATCTTTTTACAAAGGAACTGTCAAATATCGATGTAGAACCAAACTACGAATCAGTCACAACATCACTGCATTTGATTGGTCAGGAAGTTCAGGTAGGGACAGATTTATTGAATCGACCCTATTTTCTCACCCTGCCAACACGAATGGACAATATTGCTCATTTGGACATGATGTATACTCCCATCTCACTTCTCCGTGGGTTCCACTTCTTCGTGGTATTCACGTTCATTTCAACCAAATTTTTAACTGTGACGTCACCGTTACTACGTAGCTACGTACCACGAAGATAGGAGCTACCAGTATATATTGACACTAAATAACTCAAAACATAATACATTACACAATCATGCACTTGGCTTACTGTGGCTTTTCATTAATGGTCATTAATGTTTAAACACACTGCAATCGTTGATCTGAAATTTGACCTTCGTGACGTATGTTTACTTACAGGAGTTATGTCCCCTTTTAAAAACGACATCATAAGATTCGAGTACGGGATTTTTGAATGTTTTGTATGTTATTATTCAGAATATTATTTGGTACATTAATTATGGTGCCAAGAGTTAAAGAAGTAGTTTTATAAATTCGATGTTGTTGAAAAATGTGTTTATTTAAACGGAAAAACAAGTGCAATATGAATAAACGTTCTTCCAAAAGTCCAATAGGTGATATCCAGGTTCATGGTAGGATCTGGTTTGCACTCCCTAATTTATCACTTTGTAAGAGTTATCTTTCTTGGATGTGGACAAAGACTTCAAAGTAGGTGTTTTATTCAAACAGATCTAGTTGAATTAATCATAAGTGATTTTGTACTGATTATTGAATCTTAAAAATCACCTGATATAAAAATATTTTCTTTTATACTATCATTTATTTTACTTAAGAATCATGAAATCAGTTGCCTGTCACTGACCGAAATATTTTATTTCTTTTGACCATATCTCTAATGAAATGTTCCAAATTGCTTTACTCCTGTTGCTTCTCATGTTGGCAACTTTGATTTTCTCAAAAATAATTCTGTTTTTGAAAAATTCACGTAAGAATATTTCTATTTTCCTTAGTGCTCATTACAACAAGGAATCGGGAACCAGTTTTTGTCCACAGTCTAAAAGTATAATTTAGGGAGTGTAGGCCATGAACTTGGATATGGTCTAACGTTCCGGGTATTAGAATGGCGGGTCAAAGAGGTCAAACGGGGTTAAAAAGGCGTCCCGCTGTATGAGGGCAAAGGGAATAAATTCTTCTATCAACATATGAAAGGTGTTTATGATTGGAAAAAAACCGAACATGTCATAAATCAACATTTTATCCCAGGCGGGTCATTTCCAACCAATTTATTTTAGGCCAAGAAAATAAATAGGAGAATTCCTAGATTGCGCTCAACTGACGTCAGGTACCAGTTTCCAGTAGATTCGGGGTAAGATGTCGACAATTACCCAAAAATTTGAAAGTGGAATATCGTCTATATCAAGCAGATACAAAAACCGCGGGAAAAAGATCGCGTAGGTGTTCTCACCCAGGCGGTTGGGTGAGACGGAAAATGGGTGGGTGAGACCGAAAAATCTCACACAGGCATTGGCTACATGGAAAACACTACAGGTAGGGTGAGAAAGAAAAATCTCACCCAGGTTTTAGTTACATAGAAAGCCTTACAGGTAGGATGAGAAACCAAAATCCAGTCGGTGTTAAGAAAAAAACATCTCTGAACAAAACCACCGGTTTCTTTTTGTTCTATTGTACTAATGACAGTTGAATTTCCCGAACAACCCTCAATGGAAATATTATCGGTGTCATTGTAGGCGATCTGTTAGACTTTATGGTGTGGCTCAAGTTGTACTTAGCCACACATCAAAGTATTACTTGACAGTGACCCATGTCGTTAATTGTTGAATTGTCCGACCGCTTGGGTCTATTTTCGCTAAATGATCTCTGTATACATAGAATCGTGAATAATATACAATTACCACCCTAGATAGTGTGTGACCTAGCGGTTTCTCTCCCCGAGATATTAAGGTCGACCTAAATTTCGAGGGGAGAGAAATCGCTGGGTCACACACTATCTATGGTGGTTACTGTTATATTATATCGAATTTTCTTGTTCACCGGTTGACCTTCCCATGGGACCCAACGCCAACCGGTTGACCCCGCGAAATCTCAAATGTCATGTGACACGATTTGAGCAAATCAGATTATAGATATTTAAATGAGTATATAATATTGAGTTTTTATCTATTTTCAGGGTAGCAAGTTTTACTTTCTAGAGCACGTAGCAGCCAACAGAGGCACATGTTTGAATAGGACACAAAGAATACTTAACCCCTTGTGGTATACATTTACTGGTGACTGTCAGATAATTAGAGAGACCGGGCGTGCCATAAATGAAGCAGGTTTCTCCAAAACTTCGCTGCAACATTTTAATTTGAAGACTAAATTCTTTATCATTAAACCATTTTTAATGGGCACTGCTACAAAGTAGCTCAATGCGTTCACCAAAAAAGAAAAAAAAACTTATAATTCTATGACTTGGAACAAGAAAGACATTATATTTTAATGTACGCAGCAACAAGGAGTTCAAAGTTTGTTTTAGCAGTGTTATTTCGAGCTATAATAAATACAGTCAGTTTTAAACAGTTTTATATGACAAAGAAATATGTTATAATTTTATCATTGTGTTATAAGTAATTTTTAAACATTTACTTTTAATTACTTCTGGCTCTTGAGGTTTTTTATTATTTATTCAGAATCCAAACTAAAAATACTTTGTTGAAATGTGGGTTTATTGTGGATAAGCATGATTTAAAAATTTATCTATGACTTTGTTGCAAGGTATTTCCAATTAGATTTCAAAGCTTTTGTATAAATGCACTCTTTTGTATTAATAATATTTTTAACATTTTCAAATCATATTTCATGTGTCATTCTAGTCAAAGCATTGTTTACTGCTTTTGTGGTCAGTTCTTAAAAATTAAACAATGAATTGGTAGTTGATAATACTATGTATTGTGCTGTTTTATTTTTTATTCATTTTTTAAATAAATTTATAGTCAAATTATTAACGGCGGTATTTAAACCTTTTATGGAAATATTACTGTGCTTTGTAAAATATCTGAGCAGTGCTGTTTCATTTCCACTCAAACGTTCAACGCGAGGCAAATGTCAACACGAGACACGCATAGTAGACAGGCAGACGATAGGATATCTGTGCCAGGAGAAACTCTTGCAGCAGCCAATTATCTCGCTTGTTTCTATAATCACTGCAATAATGTTTATTTGAATAAATGTAACTTTATTGTTTCTAGATTGTATATAATTTGTTTTAATCAAGTAAGTGAAAACCGAACCACCAGCAGGCGCGTAGCTCCCTTTACGCAAAAAAGCATTTGCTTGCACATCATTTTTCAAAAAAAAATTAAAAAAATAGAAAAAAAATAATGATAATAAAAAATAAAACAAAAAACAACAGGAACACGATTTTTCGGTTATCTCTTACTATGTTTGTATCCGTACTTATTGTCGAAGCTGATACGGGTGGTCCTGGGACTCATTCTCAAAACGTATTCTTCGGAAAAGGGTCATCTCAGTTTGCTCTCTCTTATCCAGATTTGGCTACCTTAACATATGATGACCTTTAAAAATACAACTAAAGTAAATATACTCAATAATGAGTGGGAGCCAGACTCCTATGCAAACTATCCTTTCCTATCAAGGTACTTAATTATACTTGAATATTAACGTTTTCAGTAAAGCTTAGCTGTCAACAAATTAACAAAAAATTAGAAATTGCAAGTTTCTAAATAAAATCGGCTTTTGAGTCAGCTCCGAAGTACTGACTACTGGGACTAACAGTTCACCAGTAGAGGAATCGACATGGTGGTAACAAATATCTAAATGGCGCCCAAGCTTGCCGTAAATTTTGTTTCTGCCAATTCGAAAACTTATGTATCTTCGAGTATTATGATTTCTAACCTTTCCTTCTCAAATTGGCGCAATTTGGGCACTTCAACGTTCAAACATTTTGAGAGGGTATGCTGGGATTAGAAGTTCTTAACCTCGGCATTTCGGGATTTCTATAATTTAAACCCGGGATTTCGGAAAATACATTCACCGGGAATCTGAATTTCATCAGTATTTTAAGTTTCTTTGTAGTTCGGGATTTCGGGATTTACAAAAAAAATAAAGTCGAGATTCCGGGATGAGACTCCCTCCCCTCACCCTTTTGATGCTGTGGTAGAATTTTAGTGAGCAATCAATATCTGATTGAAACCACTTGAGAAGTAATTTGGAGTTCTTCATTAAAAGTTGGCATTGCACCTGGATTGGTTCTAGGGGATCTGTCTACCACCAACGGATCCAGCCCTAAAAAAAGTGGGTTCTGTTGGAGTTTCATCCTTTTAAAAATTATTTTGGTCAATTTTACCAAAATTTTGCATGAAATTTTAATTTTTTTCGCAAAACAAGGGGGTGTTCAAACTATCGGAACCAAACCCCTGCCAAAGCTTCGGGTTATGCCCTGTCTATGCGAGGTAGTCTAGTCCTAATACGGAAAGCTTGGCCTCGAACAGATTATAAACAAACTTTGTGAAAAAAAGCCACGCTTCATTCGGTATTAAACTCTTTCTATACAATATATATGCACCAATAGGGAGACGCCTCAAAAGGCGGTATAGAAAAACTAAATTTCCTGCCCCTACCCATTTCTCCTCTCAGTTTACAGAAGCAATCAAACAATTTTCTTTTTTTGTCCCTTACACCCTTATTTCATTTTTCTTTTAACTTTTTGAATGGAGTTGTCGGCCTGGTCCTGATGAAGCTGAAATATTTCTAACTAGATAATAAATCTTACTAACTAATCAATCAATCAGTTGAAAGAATATCCATGAAAAGGAAGAACTCGTCAAACAGGTTTTGGTAGAAAAAACAAGAGTATGCTTTCCATTTTGTCTGTATTAAATTTCATGCAGTATTGTTAAACAGATACACAAGGAATGGAGATTTTCATAACTTATATTATATTATTCAACTTCAACGAGCGGGGGTATAACTAGCTGTCATTCGGCGATAGCTCTTGTTTTTTAAATTACTAACCTGAGATTGTCAGTTTTTTTATTTTCTTTCCTCGAAATTTTGTTTTTTCCATATTTTAGTCTTTAAAAATCTATGTTTTTGAGACTGAAATTAGATGCCAGGAGAGTGCCAGGTTTCAGGATTTTGACTATTTTATCCCAGAGTTTCTGGGGGCCTTGAACGCCCAAGTTCCCCTGCCGTATGGACCAACCACCTCGCTACGTAGGTGGGCTTCCCGCTTCGCGGGTCATCATCAATCCGCGAGACTAAATTTTGCTTGCACATCGTTTTGAACTCAGCTACGCCCCTGACCAGTCTAAAACGAATAGTCATAGGAGAATTGCAACAATGTAAAACAATGAAACAAAGACGCAGAAAAGAAAAATGAAAACACACAAACATACAAAGATGAACATTATAGCCCAATAAAAACCACGGATGAGATCAGGTGCACCGATAGAGAAAGTATCTTCTGCTTCTTATGAGACAACAGCCAACTCCGGTAGTAAAGTCAAATCCTGTAAAGGAAAACAAACTTTAGATGTAAAGAGAAAGATCTGTTGTCGTCTGGGGAAACAGATATTCGCTAGCGGTCCACAAGATCGTGACCTCTTTAGTGATGACTTCAAGTCACGGGTAACATACCCTTGCTTTAAGTAGCCTATTTGTAGGCAACCGAGATCTATCAAGGTAGTTACTGTATCGACCACAGGCCCTTGAGTAGCTAATGAGTTAGGAGATGTAAACCTCATATGCTTGCGCTTTTTGGAATGCTGCTGCAAATAAAGGGGAAGTTGACTATTGGAAAAAAACGTGAAGTCATCGCATTTGTTATACAGCCTAGTTTTTAGTATACTTCTGTTGTCAATTGCAAGATGGGAGGTCAAGGAACGGGGGCCGATGTGGAAGTATCTGTAGTATTCTTAATTTGAATATTAAATATGGAGAAAATCACCAAAGCGAGGGTTATAAAATAACATCTGTAAACGGAAGATGAAATTAAAGGAATTTGCCGGTTTTTATCTTTGTTTTGAAGAAACCCTTCGATGAATTCAGCCTCATATGAGCAGAGAAACAGATAGACGAAAAAAGGTGCACAGTTTGTGCCCATTGGAATTCCGCTAGTCAGTTGTTAATTACATTAGAGGCATTACGACCAGATATCCTACCTGAATTTGCAATAAATTGTTATTTCGCTGAAGTTTGTATCATGTAAAGGACAAACAAAATGTTCCTCATACATTAAATCATACATTAAATCGAAACCAAGTAAACAAGAACACTGATTAAACCATTCCTTAGAAAGGGACGAGTTCCAGAAAGGTACCAGGGAAATACACAAATACGACAAATTATCTCCAGTTCTTTTTTTTGTGACGTGAAATCGTCAAGAACCTGATATAGACAGGTTTCAGAGGCGAGAATTTCTTTGAATACTACCGAATGGTGACATCAAAATGAAGAACAACAATAGAAGCGTTGTTCCATTGCTTGGTTTTGCCATGTATTTGCAGAGACTTTGTCTCGTGTGCATTTACTCCATATCCCTTCATTGCTTAATATCCAATCTTTAACCTATTCCTGGATGGCAGTCATTCTTGTTTAAATTGTGGAACTACCGAGCACAATCTTTGAAGTGGACATCCAAAGCACTATTGTGATTATAAGTTTGGTTCTAGTTGGCCATGTGGTTTCCGAAGAGAAGATCTTAGAAAGTGCTTCCATAAGTGTCCCCTGCTGCCGGTCGTATTGTATGATATGCGAAACTGTCTGGCACCCTTTTAAAGGGGACCACATTGTGTTTAAGTTTGTTAATAAATAGCTGGGTATTTTTTGCGATGATTTTGCAGGTTTTCTCAAAAGTTTCAATGCTAAGTTATGTTCCCCGACCATCTTGTATTGACACCATTTTTAATGTGGACCACAAAAGAACTATTTTGACCTAGTATAGTTTCAATTGGCTCATTGGTTTTAGACAAGGTTATGTAGACTATATTCCTCGGTAGCGAACCTGTCGTTCACCTTTTCTAGGGGGACGATCTAAGGACTTGCACCAAAGTATGGTAATAAAATACAATAGCTTTCCATATTATTTGATTTTAATGCTGATGATGAGAGGATACTCCTTGAAACACGTGTACAGCATAACGAAATTTACTGGTTTTTTTCTTTGGTTTTTTTTCTATGCAACTTCGGTATTTTTTGTATTTTTCAGATATCTTTGAAATTTATTGTTCATCTATGTGTCCTGCTGGCGAACTATCTTGTATAGGGTGCCGATCTGCCATAGACCACCCATGAATTGTTGCGACTAAGATTGATTCGAAGTGGCCTTATGGTTTCAAATACCTTATTCCCAAATAATCAATGTAGGGTTATGGAGTAAATGCACATTGGACAAAGTCGCCACAAAAACATGGTAAAATCAAGCAATGGAACAACACTTTTATTGTTGTTCTTGATCCTGAAGTCACATGCAAATCTAGTAGATTTTGGTTTCGGTAAAACAATGTTAAATTACGTGGAAATAAAAAGAAATAGACTTTGCTATCCAATTCTAATCAGTTATAAACTAGTAAAATAATTTAGTTCACCAAACAAAGTGAGGGGGCTGATGTGATACCCTTTGCGTCGGAGTCCGCGTCTGGATATGTAAAACTTAAAAAGACAATTCCCGCGTACTTACATGACTCACATCAACATCATTGGTATGTATGGTGCATTTTAAAACGACAGCTATAATACCTGCTTCAGATGCCGTGTCTGTGACCAAGATTTCTTGCATGAGTGACTCAGTTAAGTAGGATTCTTAAAAGCCATTCCTGCTAGATGACATGTACCACATCAACCATATAGGTAAAAATGGTGCTTTTGGAGACGACAGCTGCAATGCACTCTTCAGCTGCCGTTTGTGATATATGTTTTACACATAAGCAACTAGGTAAGTTTGAATGATTCGAGTCTATTTCTTCTTACCAACATATCCCACATCAGTCATATATTGGTTTGCGTGATGCATTTTGGGATGGCACTTGCAATGCATGATTCGAATGTTGTCTGTGACCACATTTTACTCATGAGGTACTCGGTTAGGTAGAAAGGTTAAAGTCCATTACCGCTCACTGACATGTCTACCAATAACCATTTTGGTAGTGCATGATGCATTTTGGGATGACAACTGCACTGCATGTTTCGGATGTTGTCTGTGACCTTCATTTTATGCATGAACGACTCTGTATGGATGAATGTTTATGGTCAATTTTTCTTTCCTGTGACAAAAAATAACATGAAATCTTTAAGTTCTACTTTATTTCTCAAACTTATGGTGTGTATATAATTTGGCGATGACACAATTTGAATAGATACAGATGATACGGAAAAAGGTGAGCTAAGAAAGTGGTGTCTGCTTTCTATGTTAAAGGCTTTTCAACTTGAAAAATAACATTGCACATATAGGTTATTCCAAACAATGCATAATTTATAAATGAACTTTCTACATTATTTTACGAAAGGATATGGGGTAAATGAACATGAGACCTTGACACATATGTTACCTCCAACTGCAAAAAATTATTAAGTATTAGCAGAAGCCCATAATGGACTTCCGGTATTAGTTAAAAAAAAATAGAGCTTGAATGTATAAATTTAAACTATGTTTGCCACCTTAGCTTATATTGTAGTACTTGCATGAGGCACCAATACTTGAGGCATTAATTTTCTACAGTACAATTTTATGTTGAAACTGTGTTGAAACAAAAATACTTTATTTCGTGTTTTCAATAAAGACTGGCTCAGAAATTGCACAAGCTAGAATTTCAAAGCGATATTACTAAAGATAGTGCCCGTTTAAAGCCAGCACTAGATTACACCAAACTACAGCACTTGCCCTTTTAACACCCAAGAAAGTGTTGTAAAAAATGGATAAGGAACAAAGAATTTTATTTATTTTGGAGCTGCCTTTAACTTTATTGTTAAGTTTTCAAATGTATCAGACATTAGTAAGCAAAATCAGCAGGTGACAGGCGCGTAGCTAGGGTCCTAATGACGTGGAAGCGCAAAAAGGGCAAGAGATCTGGGGTTACCCGAGACCTCATTAATTAAGTCAGGGGCAAGCACCCTGAAAGGAGACCAAGGAGCGCGATTCACACTGTCTCAAAGATAGATCCAGACAGTATATTTGATACGAACATTACAATGAATTCATCAGATATTTGTAATGACTTCTTTTTTCAATTTTCTGATCTTGATGTGTACTCGATCGACTATGGCCTTTGTATTTAGGAGCATAATTATTGAAAACAATATTCTTTCTCAGCTCATCTGACTCAAAAGTCCGTGTGAGCTATTGACATCACTTAGCGTCCGTCGTCCGTCCTTTGACCGTCTGTCCGTTACCTTTTCCCATTTTCATCAACTCCTCTGAAACCACTAAAGCAAATTCAACTAAATTTTACAGAGATGTTGTATGGTAGGTCCTTTGCAATAATTGCCCATTTTGTTCCGCATCCGAAAAAAAACATGTCCGCCAGCGCGTAACTTTGTTAAACATTGGACTCTATGGGAAAACATCTAATTCATCATCTGATCTAACTATTGAAGCACAAATTCAACTGTTATTATGTGGGGAAGGTTCTTATATTGTTCATTTTGTTCCGATTCGACTTAACACTTGACCGTCAGCGCAGAATATAGAAAAAAACTGTTATCAAGCAGTTAGTCAGTTGAGCGATACAGGCTCAGTCTCTGAGACTCTAGTTTTTCTTGTTTGGTAGATGTACACATAAGATGGTGAATTTCAATTTTTTTGTAGTTATGTTGCCATAGAAAGTAAAACTAAACACAATTGTCCGTCTCAAAATGTTCATGCAATGGTCGGACAAATGGTAACACAAAAACCAAATAAACAACATTCATGATTCAAATGGAAGAAACTGGGTAACCTCTAAGTGACTGTTTTTAGAGATAGCCAACTTACTGTGTCAACCGTAACTTCACTGCTTTGGGAAACTTTTAAAAAATATTAGATTGTTCATCTTCCGTGGTTTGTTGTTTAAAATTGGACTTTACATTTACGAAAAGTACTGTTATTGTGATATAATAATGAACAAATAAAGGGATATGTACATGGGACAATGTCCCTGCAAATACATGGTAAGATTCAACGAACTGAACAACTCTTTTATTGCAGTTCTTTATCTTGAAGTCCACATGAAGCTTGCCCCTACTTGTATTTTGCAACATTTTCACAAATCGACTTTGTCAACAAATCTAGTTTTGTTTCTGTTCGAAATACTGAAAAATCTCCCTCTGCACGAAAACTGTAACTACGTAATATTATTTAAACCTACAGATTTTTCGAAAAAGAACACGTACAAATTTCGCGCGTGAATAATAAATTAAACCATTTATAGTTCGTTAGCAACAAAAAATAAAGAAAAAAAAACAAAAAAACATTAGCACCGTCTTAGACTAACAAACAAATTGAAAAAGTAAATTGACAATAAGACAATACTCTGCATCCCCTTCACTCTCTCCTTCCCTCTTTTTCCTTTTCGTTTGTTTTTTTTCTTCTCATTTTATTATTATTTTTTTTGCGACAACGACGTGGAAGCACGTGCTGCCGTGCCTCCGGGTAGCTACGCGCCTGGGTGATCATGCATTTGTTAGCAGTACATGTAGTGAAACAACATATGTACATACAGCAGATACTTCTATGTAACTGGGTAAGGACACTGGTTAGGACCCGACATGATCATATAGCCACATAATTGTACTATCAAAGTTATTGGCAAACACTGGCCCGAGAATTCTTCATTCCAAGGTACTGTATGGCAACTACTGTAATATATAGTTCCGGTAATAGAGACAACATAAGGGAATTTAATTATCATATCGGTTAGATAACCAGGGCAACGGTAAGAAGGATAGCAATTAAGGCACCGAGGACTACATTTGAAAAGGAAGTAAATAAGTTTTGAAAAACAAGTAACAAAGGCACAACTGGTATGTCTACACTGTATATTACAGGTCATCTTCTCTGACCAAGGGTTTCTATTTCGACAGCTTCTCGAAGATGGTTATTGGGAGAAGCGAGGTAATTCTAAATTAACTTAGTACTGGGATGATCATTTCTTTTCTTATCTCCGACATTTCAATGGTAATTGCTGTTGAATCGCTACCGGACTACTGCAACGGTGCGCCAAAAAACTGGTTTAAGCAACCATTTTTTAAATTCATTTACCAAGTCAGGACTATTACGGTTTACATTTTTACATTTTTGCACCTACTTTGTCCTTTTGACCTTTGGACAAATCTGTTCGGTATTCTCTGTAAGATTAGGAGGACAATACTTGTAAGGGAAACCAGGCGCGGATCCAGGCAATTAGAAAAGGGGGAGGGGGTTCCAATTGGAAATAAAAGGAAATGTTTGAACTCTTACTTAGCAGCAAAAGTGACAATACTGTATATAATTATTTTAACGCTTTTAAAAGGTTTGAGAAATTTATAATTTTAAACGGACACAATACTTTACCTGCACAGCCTGTGCACGTTGCTCTCTATTTGTTAAGTTTATTGAAAAACGGTTCTACTTATCATCCACTATTTCTTCAGGATTACGCATAACTATAGTATAAATATAAGTGTAGAAGATAATTGATAATTATAGTCCAGAATACTGTCAAAACCTGTAAGGAAGCATACCAATCTGTGTATCTTGGTGCAAATCTGCAATGGAATGCAGATTCCAGATAACGAAGGCACCACATGTAGGGGGAGTAGGTATGTTTTTGATAAAGGAGGAAGTGGAAGGTTTCAATTTCCATGTAATAAGGGCACCACAGCTAATGGGAGTAGGTAGGTCTTAAATGAAAGATGAAGTGGACGGTTTTTAATTTCCAGGTAACTAGGGCACCACAGGTAAGGGCAGTAGGTAGGTCTTTAACAAAGGAGGGAGTGGGAGGTTTTTCATTCTGCCTTGACAGACCAAACTTAAAATTTTTAATTTACACATAAATTTTAAATCCATTATGATAGGAAGCTGCCATATTCTAATTTTACCATCGCAGCAACATGTAACAAGTTGTTCTCCAGATCTTGTGAAGTCTAGTTTCATTACAGAAGGATAACCACCGTGTGAAGGCAGATGAGCAAGTTCTGGACATGAATCTGTCATATCTATTGTATAAATAACATCAAATGAGTCGGAATTATACAAAAGTAGTATAAAACTATTGAGAGCCACACAGACTGTAGTTCCTTCTAGTGAGTACTGGACAACATCAATACTATCGTGTTTACAGCATTCAGATTTAGATACAATTTCTTTGTTTTCAGTGTTGACTACATATATACAGCCATCGTTAGCTCCAACAGCCATAATATTCCGACAGGATCGTGGATCAAAATCAAAGGCTGCAGCACTGCTTAAACTACAATCATCCAACAAATCAGGAAATATACTACATCCTACTTGTCCATACTTAATATCAACAACCATCACACAACCAGTAGATATACTGACAGCTACATAAGTACTATCAGGTGACCACTTACAGTCAACTAGTTCTGTTCTGACTGGTACACCTTTAAAATCTTTGTTTAATTTACTTAAAGGAATTGTTCTTTCTCTCTTTGTATATTTATTTAAACGAATTATAATTAAATAAAAGTATACTCTGGCACTCCGTGCTAAAATACAGGTCCTCTTACCATCAGGTGACAATGCAAAAGATTGATATGTTCTAAAGGATGATTCTACAGCAATACTATGTATTCCTTGATAATTACTTACATTGAAAAGTTTTAATTCACTTAAACAAATATAAAATACGTGAAACGAATCAGGATGAACTTGTAGCTTGGGCATTGTGCCACTGTATGTTTGATAAATCACTTCACAATCTGAAATAGATGGGATAAGATATAAAAATATGTAAAATGCATCACTATGTTAAATTTTAACAAAATATGTAACTTGAATTCCATACTATCAAATACCTTTAAAACATTGAAAGCAGCCACCACTTTCTAAATTCACCTGATTGCGCAGCGTTGTCTCATGTGGGTAATGTCCGTTGAACAGGAATGAACTATAAGCTGTCTTCCTAATAGATATTCATGCTTTAAATGAAGTTCACAGACTGCATTCGAAGCATTCATTTCAGCTGTAATCCAAAGATGCGCCATATATTCCAATGTCAAATATATGGGACAATAACAGTAAGTAGGAATGAACTTTAATTATTTTACCTGAATGTCGCTCATGACTAAATACCGAAGCTACTGCAAATTTAAATTCTGCATATGCGCATTTCGACAACTTATGTCTCTTCAGTGCAGATAAAATCTAAACGTTTGGAAGACTATCAACTCAAAGATGTTTAAAAACTGATAGAGAACAAATAGCCAATATGATCATATGTTAAATGCAAGTCACATACAGCAGAAGTAGCATTTATTGACATTCTGCCGACCCGAATCGCTCATGGATAAAATCTAGGCAGAGTCAGCACCTGAAGCAAGCTCTTGCTGTTATCCGAAAACGCATCCTGCACACCAATATGGTCTATGTGGGGCATGTTAGTAAGAGGACGTTAACGCAAGGGTATCACATAAGCCCCTCACTTCGTGACGTGAACTTAAAATGAATCATGGTTTGAGAAGAATCCTGAAACAGTCTTGACTTCAATAGTAAGTGATGATTATGTGATACCAATCAACGTATCATTGGGAATATAAATTTAGAATAATGTGAAATATAAAGGATAAATATTGGGTTAGAATTGTTTGTTCCTTGGTTACTCAATCAATGTTGAAGAGGAATTAATTATATATGTATCTTTTTTTCGTTGAAGTGTCCAATTCTGACTTTAACGTTTATTTTCGATAGTTCCCCTTAAATGTCTTTATTGGACTGGCATGCACAGTTCTGTCTGATAACTGATTTCGATGCATGGTGTTTCCAAAGATGAAATAATGATATTGGTGGTTCTGCTATCATTTGTTGATAGCTCTTTAGAGACACAAGATTTTCATAGATACTTCGTATATGATATGGTCCACATTTAGAAAAAAATATTCTGTTGTGTATTGAAGGCATTCTTTTGATGAAAGACATTCCTTAATAACCTAGTGCTATTTTCCTTGAAAAGTTAAATATAACTTATGCATACTAGTTTGCAAATAGTTAAAAAAGTGTGAATTGTCAAAATAGTTGGACATATGGCTTGAAGTAGCCATTGCTTTAAATGATGGGAAATTAATAACGACAGAGTTAAGTGAAAGCATTAACCATGAACAAGTAACATTCCAAAATACTATTTGCTGGAAAAGAAACTGTTGTTGCAGAGTTATGACCACTTGCAGTATACTATTTATGCGTGTATTGTATTTGCATAAGAAGTTGAAAAATAAAAACAAGAACACACATACCTATATTCGGTAAATCTATGGTCAATTTACATATTCTTCCAATCGGGTCATGACCAAGTATTACTGAATGCCGGATATTAGGTGTACCACCAGTAACCATTAATGTAGTATCATCATTTGGTACAAATTGACAATTTAACCACCAATACCACGATCGAACTGAAAAAAGGTAAGTATTGGTATGCCATATAACAGATCTATAACAATTGAAAACGGGATGTGAATCAAACTGCCCAATAAACACTTTATCTAGTCAGTAGGCATACTTGCCAACTGACCCGCTTTTGGCAGGTGTGACACGCAAAGTTTACCCCTCGCCCAGGGATATTCATCCGCCCCAGGTCATCATTTTTATCCGCCTACGAGATTGTCAACCGCCAATGACCCACCGCAACTCAAGTAACACAACTAGCAGCAAACAGAGCTTTCAATTTTCCTTAAACAGTTTAGAAAAAGGTAAAAGGTTTACTGAACAGAAAACATCAAATTGTCTTAAAACAGTTAACATTTCGGTATATGGATTTCCAAAATGTTTTGATTTGGTCTGCACTGAAGAGACATAAGTTGTCGAAATGCGCAGATGCAGAAACTAAAGTAACAGTAACTTCGGTATTTTGTTATTACCACTGGGTCGATGCCTCTGCGCTGGTGGACTGTTAGTCACCGAGGCCATTCACCAACCCAGTAGCCAGTACTTCGGTGCTGGAACGAAAACCGATTTCATTTGAAAACTTGCAATATCTAAATTAAACAAAATTGTGTTCAAACCTTAGGTGTATCTCCCTCTCGCATAGCTCTGTCCTTAGCTGATTTTGGCTTTACTATTTCGATCCTATTGGTAATTGGTTCTCTACCAGCTTTTACACACATTTCGGTATATGGATTTCCAAATGTTTTGATTTGATCTGCACTGAAGAGACATAAGTTGTCGAAATGCGCATATGCAGAACTAAAGTAACAGTAACTTCGATATTTTTTTTTATTTATTTCACCAAAAATTTATAACGCCCACCTGAAAATGCATTATACACATATTGCAGAAATTTAATTTACAGTAAGTTCGATATTTAGTTATTTATTAACAGAAAAGGTCTTGCCCTCCTCTTGTGTGGTACGGCCCAGAACTTGTGCAAAGAATTCTTGAAAGGGTTCGTGATGACCTGACACCACATATCGGAATTTTAGGTCATGACCCACCACAGCCAGCAGAATTTGAGGTTGGCAAGTATATGCGGCCAGCTCCGTGTTTCTTAATTAAGTATAGAGAATTTTTTAATGATTTAAATTTTGAATGTTGTCTTTTAAAGCTGTCTTACGTCATTGTTCTTCTGTGTACTCGTTTCGGCCATGTCTCTGTACATTGAATTTTGTAATTACCCATTCGTTGCTCCTTCGGTTTTATATTGTTTTTAAGATCGACCAGTCTTCAGACAAACAGTATTGCACGCCACTTACGATTTTTTCTATATAATTACGAAAACAAAGCTATTGAAAACAAATTATAAATTTCTTTTGTCAGCTTTGAAAAAAAAGACAAGGCTCCAACATTTTTAAAACAGCTAAACCTCAAACCTGGAATAATCCAAGTATAACTGGGATATTATGAGATGCTTGGTAATAACGAAGGCGTTAAAGAGCAGAACATTGTGTTCTATTGAAATTGCTAAGTTTCAAAAGTTAAAATGACCAACACCAAAATCAATGCGATTGTTTAATAAGTCCAATCGATCCAGAATTACATGAGGTTATATTGGTTGATAAGACATCTTAAAGAGGTTGATCTAATCATCAGAAAATTAGATTTGTTCCTTGAGTACTATATCGGTTATGTTTATCTGTTTGTGTTCATTTTACACAGTAAATTTGTTTGAAATAAAAACTTGGCGCAAGAATTTACATGATTAAGGTATCAACTAGTTTAATTAATAGCAAAACCTTGTTTCCATTTTTCCGAAGCGAAGTTAAATAATTTGAAAGCTATTGTAGAAGAAGTTTCAAACACAGAAGGAAATCTCTTATTATATTCCTTAATATGTAATATGTTTGAAAAAAGAACTGTCATTGCTAATCAATGATTGTTCTCTTCAACTATTTGGAGTCCTGCCTTCAACCATACCCAAAGGTTACTGAATCTAATAAAAAGTCATTCTCGAGAACACTCTACTAGTATCTAAATGATTTCGTACTTAACCAATGGTGAATGGTGTGTTTCCGATGTTGCCTTTGTCCATGGATTGTTCGTTCTTTGACTGACGGTTCGGTTCTCACTTGCTTAACCAAAAGACTGCATTTTCACTGTATTTTCTGATTAAATGATTAACAATAAGATGTTTCCATAACGACAAAATGCCATAAATGGATTACAGTCACATATTCCAGAACTCAATGTATGAAAACAACCCAACAGTATCTGTGTTGACTGCCATGAATACATATGCAAGAGTAATAATACAAGTTCAGAACACACCTTAGAGATACTAAGATAGTGTTTCTAAAAGGCTCTTACAAGTCCTGAATGAACCAAAACGAAAGATATTAGAAGTTTCATTATCTATTGTGGAAAAATCAAAGACTGTAGAAAACGGGTGCATTTTAATGCAGTCAATATTGAAACTGGGAATTATTCAAAATGATTTCTAGCATTGTTATTCAAACTGAAACTACTGTGGATCATCAATCCAAAGAGATTCGATAATAATTAATCCTTTGTACACATAGTATGTATTCTTCATTGTACACATGAACAAATATTTTTGTGCGTTTGTCTTTTTAAAAGTAGATGCGTTTTATTTTTTATAGTTTGGAAGTTTGAGAGGAAGATGGATTTATCTTCGTAAACTGAGAAAATTGTGAATTTTAAAAGTAAAAATGGTTTGAAACACCTACAATAAATGAAAATTACAATTACACGTCACAATTCACTAGGGAACTTCGCAAGAAATGCACAAATGAAAGACGGGAAAGACAAGTGTAAACAGCGATAGGAACTAGGAATAGCCCGCCTTGAAATCTTCTTTGTAATTACTGAAGAAAGAAGTTTAATTGTCGTATATAGATATTTTACAGTTATCTGGTTCAAATGAGGAATGAATCCAAATGTTCACAAACTTATGTCTTTGACAGTATCGGATGGAACTAGATTCTTATGGGAACGCAGTACTACAAAATTACGTCTCTGACCAGCTTGGGATCGATATACAAAATAGGGATTGATATACAAAATTGAAATTGATATACAAAAATACCCAAAACACTGTCCCAAAAGTTGCCTAGTCAGGGATTTGTTCAGCCGTTGATGCTTTCATCCCTACAGAAATTCTATGGCCGTCACCATGACATCATTGACAGATATGACGTATCTGTGTCCCAAATGAAAACAGGCATTTTCAGCTAGATTTCACGTCTTCACGGATTTGACATAACCGGCTTAGACTCAACCCTGGATTGACTCACTGATAGTGTTACGGGTGCCGCTAGCGGAGCAGGACATGCTTACCCTTCTGGAGCAACTGATGTCACAGGAGTTCATATTATGAGTGCCTTAGTTCTTAATGTCGTCTTTTTATTTCCGTGCATTGTAGCTGTCTCAAGTCCTTGTTTTGTCTTTGTTTTTCACTGTTGCCATTTTTGCCATGTCTTTGGACTTCGGTGTTTGTGGTCTTCGCTTCCCTTGTTCCTTCGGTATTCTTTTGCCGTTGTTCCAAGTTGCATAATAAACAGTACATTTCTTTATGCTGTACATGTGCATCAAAGAGTAACCTTTTAAAAGCAGCATTAGAATCAAATAATATGAATATCCATAATCCAAAAGGTGTCGCAAAAGAAGTACTCGAATACCTAAAAAGGAGGACCAAATCCAGTATCAAGGACATCCTTTGAGTGCCATACAAGGAATAAAGCATCAGTTTTTTCTAGTGGTTACAGTTTTGATAAAAACAGTAACTTTCTATAAAACGCAAGATATTTTTTTTCATGTCAGACAAGTCTGACTATTTGACTTGTGAATACCCTCGGAGACCTCTGGTCCACCAGCAGTGGCATCGGCTCAATGGTTTTCAAATACAAGAATGCCGTTCATTGAAGATCGTATGGTGGCTTTGAGTTGTTATTACTCCCCTTTGGGTCGTTGTCTCTTTGTCACATTCCCAGTTTCCCTTCTTTTTTCCAATTTGAATAATAAAAACTTAATTTCTCTATCACTCGTGTTTTAAAAAGTAACCTCTCATCAGCAGCATTAAAATCAAATAATATGGAGAACATCCCTGATGTTCACAAAACCGTCATTTCTTAACAAATTGTTTGGAGTCAGGACGGCAGCACTAATGTTTACAAATAACTTAATACCGAAGTCACTGTGAATTTACTTTCTGCATATGCGCATTTCGACAACTTATGTCTGATCAGTGCAGATAAAATCTAAACGTTTGGAAGACCATAAACTCAAAGATGTTTAAAAACTGATAGAGAACAAATAACCAAAGTGACAACCATGCGTTTGCTTGACAATATAGAATTGATATTCGATTCCTATGAGGGATGCAGCACATATTTTCATTAAATCATGTCTTTTTTGACAATGTAGAAATGGTATTTGATTCTCGTGAGGAATGCAGCACTAATGTAAGTCTTTGACTATGTGCTTCTATGTTGAGCGTTCCAGTACTGTCCACATAACTATGTCTCTGATTAACAATTTTTGGGTTTTATCCGATTCTAACAAAACACAGCATTAATGCCTAAAACCATGCCTTTGTTTGACAAATTGTGTAAGATATCTAATTTTTACAATGAACGTAGCACTAATGTTCACAAAACTATGTCTTTGACAATGAGAATCTGTATCTGATTGTAACATGAATGCAGGAATAATGTTTTCAAAACTATAACGCATTTTGTAAATGAAATCTGAATAAATTGAGGAAACAGTTCCAATGTTCATAAAACTATGTCTTTTCTGACAATTTGGATGAGTTTTTTTTAGAAATGTAGCACTAACGGTGATCAAACTGTATAGCATTTAACTATTTGGGAATTATTTTTCTGTTCTCATGAGGAATTCAAAATTAGTGCTAAAAATCTGTGTCTTTTACAATTTGAGATTGATATCGGATTTCTTATGGAATGCAGCACCTACAGTGTTTTGCCATAATATGACGGCAAGGTCATTTTTACTGTGCATTTTATGTAAAATCGAACCTTTTATAAATATTGTGAAGTTGTTCCTTGCCAGATTTTGATGAAATTTGTTTCAGAAGACAGAGAATTGTTTAAATTTCATTTGTTTATTTGGGCGTAATTTTTTCTATGCCCATTGTTGTTTTCTAACAACGTTAACACTTATTAATCAAAGCTCTATAAGAGCTGAAGGTGTTCGTATGTGTTGAAGTTAAAAAGTTAAAATAATTCACCTCATTTCAACTTAGCTATACCACTGCCCAGTCAAAATATGATATCAGATTTGTTAGGTGTATGACAACTTCCTAAATTATGAGCGTTGTTTTAATGATACGAGTTATATTAACCTTTTTAATTCTAAGGAATTGTGGAATATTGATACACATAAATATTATCCAAATTTTTAAGACAGAAACGGCCACTCTTTACGTAATGCATGCAATTCCCCTTCGTGAACATGCACGATTATGCAAGACGAATTTTGAACATTGACAAAGTTAATAATTATTATAAAATTCAGATAAGGAAAAGTAAGCCGATCAGAGAAAATGAAACTACAGTGTACCTACATGCATCGTGTTTAATAGCACTATTTATATCCACATGCAAATTAACGTACATGCGCATCGAGTGCAACCGAAGCAATCAAATAATCGAGAATCCTTCACACAGTCGAACATCTCCCATTTCTGATTACGGCGGAACCACAGCAGAGACATATAGTTACATCTAGGGTGTATTTTTTCGTCTGTCCAGGACGTTCTGGACATGTTCTGGTCAATAAAGTCCACCAGAACACTGTGCGAGAACATCCGGAACACTGTGCTGTGTGCACCATCTTTTTAGGTAGTGCAGAGAGAATCCAATATGGCGTCGTTTGTTCAGATCCTTTGAGATTACATTTTTGTTTTGCGAACCAGAACATGATTGATGTCCATTGATTTAAAATAAAGTTTGGAAGAAAAAGGGGAACTAAATAGTCATATTTTAAAACTTATGTGAACATCGACAACATTATTAAATGGTCAAAAATATTTTTTTACCAATGTTTCATATTTGCATTCGGAAATAAAATTTTTGATATCTCCATATACTTGACTAAAAAGGTAAGAGAATATACTAACAATCATAGGCAAAATTTTCAATTAACTTTTAAAACCATTTCTTTCTTTTAACATCTGAAATCTGATCAAACGCCTTGATATTTGTAGGAGGCAGTAAAAGGATGTCATTTTTGAAATATTCATGCTTATTTTCATTTTCCGTGGCATGGAATAATTACATACACTCTAAGGATTATTTATTTTCAGATTGTAATTAGTAATTTCAGTGATCACAGATCGGTTTAACAACAACAATCATGAAACTCCACCATTTTGTTGTGCTGACTGTTCTTTTTTCACTTTATTGACCAGGGGCACAAAGGACGTTCCAGACATGTTCTGGACAGACGAAAAAAATACACCCCTAGATACTGGTATGTGTGCCGTTTGTGGTATCATACCACCAAAAGGAAATTCTTCCGCCAAAGGTTGTATGTTAAAATAGTACTTATCAATGGAGTATGGATATTTCTATGGGATGATTGAAATAGTTCTGTACCCAGTGTAATTAACCTGCATACTGTTTGAAAGCTGAACATCTTAGGTACCCCAAAAAATCTTTATTTTATTCTTATCAGTTGTAATAAATTTGTTTTGGTAAAAACAATGACATGACCATTTCACGGGTTGTCAATGAATGTGGAAGTTGATTTTTGATAGTAGT
>MJUU01071288.1:94730-109070 GCA_002080025.1 Modiolus philippinarum
TTTATAAATATTGTGAAGTTGTTCCTTGCCAGATTTTGATGAAATTTGTTTCAGAAGACAGAGAATTGTTTAAATTTCATTTGTTTATTTGGGCGTAATTTTTTCTATGCCCATTGTTATTTTCTAACAACTTTAACACTTACTAGTATTAATCAAAGCTCTATAAGAGCTGAAGGTGTTCGTATATGTTGAAGTTAAAAGTTAAATAATTCACCTCATTTCAACTTAGCCATACCACTGCCCAGTCAAAATATGATATCAGATTTGTTAGGTGTATGACAACTTCCTAAATTATGAGCATTGTTTTAATGATATGAGTTATATTAACCTTTTTAATTCTAAGGAATTGTGGAATATTGATACACAAAAATATTATCCAAATTTTTCAGACATAAACGGCCACTCTTTACGTGATGCATGCAATTCCCCTTCGTGAACATGCACGATTATGGAAGACGAATTTTGAACATTGACAAAGTTAATAATAATTATAAAATTCAGATAAGGAAAATAAGCCGATAAGAGAAAATGAAACTACAGTGTACCTACATGCATCGTGTTTAATAGGACTATTTATATCCACATGCAAATTAACGTACATGCGCATCGAGTGCAAATTTGGCATTTCCACCGAAGCAATCAAATAATCGAGAATCCTTCACACAGTCGAACATCTCCCATTTCTGATTATGGCGGAACCACAGCAGAGACATATAGTTACATCTAGGGTGTATTTTTTTCGTCTGTCCAGGACGTTCTGGACATGTTCTGGTCAATAAAGTCCACCAGAACACTGTGCGAGAACATCCGGAACACTGTGCTGTGTGCACCATCTTTTTAGGTAGTGCAGAGTGAATCCAATATGGCGTCGTTTGTTCAGATCCTTTGAGATTACATTTTTGTTTTGCGAACCAGAACATGATTGATGTCCATTGATTTAAAATAAAGTTTGGAAGAAAAAGGGGGACTAAATAGTCATATTTTAAAACTTATGTGAACATCGACAACATTATTAAATGGTCAAAAATATTTTTTTACGCCTTCATATTTGTAGGAGGCAGTAAAAGGATGTCATTTTTGAAATATTCATGCTTATTTTCAGGATTTTTCATTTTCCGTGGCATGGAATAATTACATACACTCTAAGGATTATTTATTTTCAGATTGTAATTAGTAATTTCAGTGATCACAGATCGGTTTAACAACAACAATCATGAAACTGTCCACCATTTTGTTGTGCTGACTGTTCTTTTTTCACTTTATTGACCAGGGGCACAAAGGACGTTCCAGACATGTTCTGGACAGACAAAAAAAAATACACTCCTAGATACTGGTATGTGTGCCGTTTGTTTCAAATCAAAACATATCGAAAATGTAAACAAACATTTAGCGGCTGATCGAGATTAACTGAATATTTACACACGTATATATTCGGGTTCGTACAGAAATAACTGCATGAACATCATCCAGTTAACGTATCAAAACATCATGAAAATTTCAAAAATATACCACAAGTTTCATAACGAAAGCATTGCGGCATTTTTAAAAATTATCCTGATTATTTATATTCCTACGCGTGAAACAAATATTTTCGTTTTGATGAAATGTACTCGATAATCGTTTAATTTCTCATTACAGGAAATTAAATTAGTTTATTAATAGCGAGGTAGTAATTTAAAATGGATTTGGGTGTATTATAAACCCGGGATTATAAACGTCTCGAACTGTACATTTAAGCCTATTCGACACCTCCTTTTTAGTTTCAATCCGCGATCACTTTAAAGCCTTTTAGCATCCCGATTCCCTCTTTAAACTATGTTCAAACATTTTCACCATTTCGGGACAATAGTATGTAACGTTTTTCCAAATTATTCAGTAAATTACTGTATTATTTACATTTTTAAGTAGACTTTTTAACCTGTTTNCTTATCAGTTGTAATAAATTTGTTTTGGTAAAAACAATGACATGACCATTTCACGGGTTGTCAATGAATGTGGAAGTTGATTTTTGATAGTAGTATACTTCCGGTGGAGTGCATTTTCTTATATGCAATGAAAGTTGTCCTCAAATCTTTTGTGGAGGCTCATTATATATCTAATTAATTAGGTAAGGAGTTTCGCTTTATTTGAAACGACAGTAAATGTGCTATGGTTCTCAGAAAATGACCAATTTAACAAAGACAAATAGGGAAAAATCAATGGTGGTATGATACCTGTTTCAAACATATCGAAAATGTAAACAAACAACATTCTGCGCCCTCTAGCGGCTGATCGAGATTAACTGAATATTTACACACGTATATATTCGGGTTCGTACAGAAATAACTGCATGAAGATCACGCAGTTAACGTATCAAAACATCATGAAAATTTCAAAGATATACCACAAGTTTCATAACGAAAGCATTGCGGCATTTTTAAAGATTATCCTGATTATTTATATTCCTACGCGTGAAACAAATATTTTCGTTTTGATGAAATGTACTCGATAATCGTTTTATTTCTCATTACAGGAAATTAAATTAGTTTATTAATAGCGAGGTAGTAATTTAAAATGGAATTGGGTGTATTATAAACGTCTCGAACTGTACATTTAAGCCTATTCGACACCTCCTTTTAAGTTTCAATCCGCGATCACTTTAAAGCCTTTTAGCACCCCGATTCCATCTTTAAACTATGTTCAAACATTTTCACCATTTCGGGACAATAGTATGTAACGTTTTTCCAAATTATTCAGTAAATTAAAGTATTATTTACATTTTTAAGTAGACTTTTTAACCTGTTTTTTTTTTAACTTTTTAAAGTTTCCCGCCTTGCATGTAATCTATTAAATTTCAACTAAAAAGAAATTGTAAAATATTCTATTTGAGATTAAATCATGACAAAATAAAATTTTATAATGATAAAACTTCAAACAAATACATAAATAAAATCTACATAACTTATAATCTTTTGAAACAAACTTCATCAAAATCTGTTGGGAAATGACTTCTCAATAATTTTTGAAAAAGATGTGATTTTATATGAAATGCACAATAAAAAAGTTCTTTGCCCTTAAATTATGGCATGTATGTAAAAAAAACTGTGCTATAATTGATATCTGATACAGTTTAGAAATTTTGCACTAACTTTCACAAATAGATATCTGTTTATAATTGATATTTAAGTTTGATCTACATTTTGTCAAATCTACCAGAACAACATGTCCGCCAATATTTTGTGTTTGTTATCGCCAGTGTCTGGAGTTTTTCAGCTTTCTGACCTAACCTCTGAAAAGGGATCAACAAATGCTAAATAGATTGGACATTACTAAATTGCCATATGTAATCTTCATATGATACCCAAGTGAAAAGATTTTATGACCTAATGCAAAACACTTACCCAAACCTGGCAATATAGGTAGAGCTTGAAACTCAGTAATTAGGTCTCCAGTTCTTCTTCTCTTGTTGGCTGGAAAAGGATGTAACCTTGTTTGTGGAACACATTTAGTGACACGAGGCAAATGTTCACTCCTTATGATACAGCCTCCTGGAAAAGTTACTGTTTGTCCCATGTTGTAACTTTATCCCTGATGTAAAAGTACCTGAGAAAAATTAAATTAAATCAAATCAAATACTTAATTGGAAAAAGCACATCAGATTCAATTTATAACAACATAAATACAAAAATGCAAAACATAAGAAACATGCAATCATATATTTATATGTAAGTAACATTTTTTGTAAAACTGTCCCAATAATTGTCCATTTCACTATATGCGATAAATAATCATAAGGTAGAAAACTGTACATTATAATAGGTTAATGAAAACTCGGTTGGTCTCTAAACTCATAGGCCTCCTGGATATATAAGCACAACTTTTTATAATTGATTTTTCTGTAATGTTGTTATCAAATTTTCTTAAAAGGAATCAAAATAAAAGTAAGAAAAACACTGCAGGCGATGGGTGGTCGATTATTGGCAACACTAAAATTGAGGTCGTCTCTTCTGTTCAATATGAAACACGAGCAGCATTTTAGATATTCCCGCATTGATCATTTTCTCTGGAAACGGTCATCTTTTTGAAAATTCATAGACTTTCCTTCAAAAGTGGCCCAAAAATGCAAAACAACTTGTTTGAAATGTGTGGGAATAACTTCAATGTTTAATTTTTACCCATTTCGAGCATCTAGAATCATGTCAATATTCGGAATTCATGTTTCAGAAAGCAAGGTCAAGTAATGAAATGTAAAGAAAAATAGTAATTGCGCATTACATGATACCCTGCCACATTTCACAAAATTTCTAAGTTAAAAGGGGCGTAACTCCAGAACTATGTGTACCGCTGAACCCAAAATCGACGTTGACCTAAGTTTTGTGGTAAACAACTTGCATACCAAGTTTGAAGACCTTGTGTTATTTCGTTCACAAGTTATCAGCCGGAAACCCTGAAATTCGCAAAATTTCAAAGTTTCAAGGGGTATAATTCGTGAAATCCTTAGACCTCTGAACCCAAAATCATACTTGACCTGAGTTTTGTGGTAAACAACTCACATACCAAGTTTGAAGACCTTGCATTATTTCGTTCACAAGTTATCAGACAGAAACCCTAAAATTCGCAAAATTTCAAAGTTTCAAGGGGCATAAATCCAGAACCCCTTGGACCTCTGAACCCAAAATCGAACTTGACCTGAGTTTTGTAGTAAACAACTTACATACCAAGTTTGAAGACCTTGAGATATTTCGTTCACAAGTTATCAGTCGGAAACCTTCAGGGGACGGACGAACGGACAGACGGACGGAAGGACACACGACTGAGGGTATCATATAATACCACGCCACTTCGTGTGGCGTGGTATAAAAACCAATTAGCTGATCATCAAATTTAAGTCACGCTAACTTGGAGATTTAAAAATCCGGCATATTGTCATCCTGTGCATCAAATATATAAATTTACGTCAATAAGCATTAAGCAAAAAGTTTGTCGGCAAATATGATTTAAGGGAATATAGATAAAGATACAAGGCCTAACTGAAAGGGAATACAGCTTCAGTATGATGCTTATGTATATCGATGTTTAACATGTCTGGTTTTGAATTTGGGAAAAATTTAATAACAGGTCGATATGGCGACATCAATCAATGATGATTGTTATTTTGGCTCCCCCTAACAGTTTAATAGTATGTTCTGTACTTTTCAAACGAATTTCTTTACTTTCACATTCTGAAATACCAAAACGCATTACCACGAACAATGAAAAATCCTGACTGTCATTCATTGAATAGCAGTATAACTAACTATATTCAATTTCAATTCGTCTCTTCTTTGTTTCTTATACATCATATATGCATAAAAACGTATGCAAAATACAATAAATACCCAAGTTGCATAATCAATGGTAAAATTTAGTTATGCTGTACACGTGTTTCAAGGAGCACCCTTTCATCAGCAGCATTAGAATCAAACAACATGGAAAGCCATGATCCAAAAGCTGTCAAAAAAGTAGTACTCATTACCAAAAATATCGCAATAGTAGACAAAATCCAGTACCAAGGACATCCACCGAGTGCCATACACGGAATGAAGCCTCGGAATTTTTAAGGGGTTAGAATTTTGATAAAAACAGTAGATTTCTATATAGAAAACAATGTCATTTCATTTCTGCTTTGAACTCATGTAAAGCTTAACTCTTGGTGTGTTTTGCTGAATATCAACTGCTTCTATAAGATTTTAAATTTCGCCTTTGATCTATTGCACAACTGATGGGACATTATTGGGAAAATTTTTCATTTTGAATCCCAATTTGTATCAAATTTTTCCAGAAATCTTTGTATTTTTACGAAGTGCTGTAATCAAGATTATCAGAATACAAGTCGCAAAACGACAGATTCTGGATTCTCTATAAAAACAATTCTTCAAAGTCCTTCAGCTATGGAAATTCAAAATTGTGATAAAAGTTAAATTCAAATTAAATACATACCATTAATTGCCACAGAAAGTCTCCATGTACATGATTTGTCTCATTTCTGTAGTTATCTAAAAATTACCTGGAAAAGAAGATTTATAATAATTGCAGATTTAAAACAAATAACAAATGAAGTCGTACTGTATTTATTGCTCAGTAAATATTCCCACATTGTTCAATCTTGTTTATAATCAATATGCATCCATATGCAGAGTTAACAAATCATAACACAAAACAGACTTTTTTATATTACATAAAATAGAAAAAAAATACATCGATATAGCTTCATGATTGAGGGGTGTGTACACTTTTTGGATCATGTAAGCTTCCCAATGCTTAAACATAAGAGTAATATGCAAATTTTGCTGCCTTACACGAGTAGAAAAATTACTGACTCGTGAATTTCTTATCCAACCCTTGTTGCAATTATCACTAACAAAGGTCTCACTGTACAGAAGGTTGACGTTTATGACAGAACATTACAATGAATCAGAAGAATGAAAGTTCCTCATTGACCTTGGATCATCAATGCACATTTCAATGACATTTTGAACCAAACCAAGCGCGTAACAAATTAATGTCTGATTATACGACCCACTACAACTTGATAGTACATCTATATCCAGTTTGAGTTTTGCTGACGACTTGATAATTTTTTCAAACTCTCATGCAGGACTACAGCATGCTCTAAATGAATTAAAAAATTATTGTTATGACTGGCAACTTACAGTTAATGTGAATAAATCCAAAATCCTCACTTTTCAAAAAATTTATACACCCACACCAACTCTTTTCTATAATAATGAACCACTTACAGAGGTAAAAGAGTATAATTACTTGGGAAATATTATTAATTTTAAAGGTCATTTCAAAGAATGCATACAAGCACTAGCAAAAAAGGTCTTAAAGTCTTATTTTCCCTAAGAAAATTATTTTCAAATTTTGAACAATTACTTGTAAATCTTTCTTGTAAACTATTTGACACTCTTATTAGACCTGTCTTACTTTATAACTGCGAAATATGGTATATGGATGAATATCTTCCTTTATATAGAGCCCTTCTTCGGGCTGAGAATAATAGTAAAACTTGTGATGAGCTATCATTTGATTACAAATCACATTATGAAAAAATTCATACCAAATACTGTAAAATCATCTTAGGACTTAAAAAGACGGCAAGTAATATTGCTTCGAATACAGAACTAGGTCTATTCCCATTATCATCTTTTATTAAAACTCAAACAATGGTTTATTATTCCCGAATAAATACAAAAAATATAAATCCCCTTGTCACAGAAGCACTAAAAGTTAATAAAAGCCTACATGAAGAGGGTATTTACTCTTGGTATACTTGTATTAATAACATATTTAAAGAATTTAATTTAAATATTGATAACTATTCAAATATAAACAAATCATTTGAAAAAATAAAATATCCAATAAAAAGTCAGTTAAAAAAGACTGTTACAGAACAATATGTAAATAAACTGAAAGAAAAACTATCTACGTTTACTGATGAATCAAAATTATTCTTATATAGTAAACTTAAACTAAATATTGGGCTAGAAAAATATTTATCTGAATTGCCATGTTTTAAAAGTAGACAAATATTAACAAAATTTCGTTTAAGCGACCATAATCTACAAATAGAAACTGGTCGATATAAAAATATTCCCCGTCAACAGAGACTTTGTAAGACATGTAAAGTTATTGAAGATGAAAACCATTTCCTTTTGAATTGTAAAATTAATGAACAAAATAGGACAATTTTTTTTGAACTTATACACCAAAACTTCCCAAATTTTAAAAATTTCAATCAGTTTCAAAAAATTAGTTTCATTCTGAATCCAAACTCAGCCCTTTTACCGGTAGTATGTACCTTTCTGAAACAATCTGCTGAATTGATATAGGGTCCACGCCGGTCAGAGAGTCATCTATCTCATTGTATAATGTATATGTTTTGTGTTGTATTGCTTTGACCCTTAGGGGTGTAATTTTGCAATAAAGAATTATACTTTTTTCTGTTTCTTGACAGGAGATCGAACTGCTAGTTTTTTGTACTTGTTCCCCGTTACTCCATTTCACCTTCTGATTGTGAACGTACACACATTTTTATATACAATTCTTCTTAATAAGCATCACGAAATGGCAAGTTATATATACTAATATATAACCAATGTAATTTATAAAAGCTCTGTTTTGGTACACACAATGCTTCCGTAAATATCTTTAGTAAAATATTCCATGTTATTTGTGTTTTTTGGAGAAAATACTGGCGGAAAACGGTGGTACTAGGTCAGATTTTAGTCAGCAGAATTTACATTTTAATGCAAGAAAGTCTATGAATATAAAAATCAACACATGGAAATGGTAAACAATGAGAAAATATTATTGAGAAAAACTAAAAAACCCTTTTTGACTGAAGAGTAGAGTAGGCATCTCCTTTTTCTTATATGACGTCCGCCGTGTTGAACATGTCAAAGTAATGGAGTCAAATCAAGTAGAGGATAAACAGACAAACTGTTAAAGGGAAAGATCTTGGAAACATTCCCTTGTTTAATTAGCTTATGTTTGTGCAAAAGAGCTCTATGAACACAATGCGTGGGAACAATATTATTTTCTAGTTGAAATTTCACCGACTGAACTTTATGCTTTATAAAAGAAATCATTTTTTTCGTAAATGTAAATTTAGTTTATTTTGTGCAGATTGTGTCTACTGTAAAGAGTAAAGATGGAATAAAGTGGTAACTAACAGCTGACGATAGAGTTGTTTCCAATTTGACCTTCAAAGAAGTCGGAAGTCCCTTTTCTGAACTCATCTACAGCTGATGTATTACGAAACACAAGCTATAAAGACTGTAATATGAATTTCATATTTCTGCTGTAAGAAATCGGCACCATCCCATTTCCTCTGACGTTTGTTCGCGCTATCATTATTTGTTTTTCGTGAGAAAATATTTTATTTTCTCTCCTTCCGTGAGTATTCATGGCATGTTGATGTTATCTATGGTGCGATTCATTCATTATTTGTCATTTAATGTATTAAATTCATCTACTTAACGAATTCGCTAGACGTATCCCATTTATTTATACAATATAAAATTACTCCAAACTACGAAATTATTAAACGCATATACCAATATTTGGACAATCTAGGGTGAATTTACATATTTTTCCGATATAGGTTCATGGCCAAGTATAACTGAATGCCGGATATTATGCGTATCACCAGTAACCATTAGTGTAGAGTCATCATTTATTTAACCACCAATAACACTGATGAACTGCGAAAAGTAACGTATTGTTATGTCATATAAGAGATTTATATTATAAAACTTGAAAACGGAATATGAATACGTACGAAATAATTTATGGCAATTATATGGTTATTGTCATTTAACCATCTCCTGGGCCTTTATATTCGAATTTAACGTAAAGCGTTATGGAGAGGCTAAATTTACGAATAATGTTAAAGATATTTTAGAGGAAGTTAAAAACAAAGATGGAAATCTGCTTCCTATAGTACTAAGAATGTAATTCGTTTGAAAATAAAACTGTCATTTTAATGATTTTTCTTTCAACTTATTTAGAGTCCTGTCTTCCACCATACCCAAATTTACAGAATCTAATAGAATAACTAAATACCGAAGTTTCTGTGAATTTACAAGCAACCCTCCAGAACACCCATTCCAATTTTTGTTCTGATGTTCCTGTTACTCCTGCATGGTGTCAAACAAAACATGACGTTTTAGCTGTGTCTTCTGAACAAATGGTTAAAGTTAAGATCTTTCCATTACAACGAAAGACCATGATTAGTTTCAGTCACATATTCAAGAACCTAAAGAGCACCAGGAGCCCAACGGCATCTTTGTCAACTACCGTGTATACGTTTGTAACGGTGACTACACAAGTTCAGAAAACGTCTTAAATATACTAAGATAGTGTGTCCATAAGAAGCTTAAGAGTCCCGAATGGACCACCATAGGAGCAAAAAGACATTAGAAGTTTTGTTATCTATTGTTGAAAAATCAAAGACTTGAAAAAAAGAGTGGATTTTAGAGCAGTCAACATTAAAACTGCAGATTCTAAACATGATTTCTACTATTTTAGTATTGTCAATCAAAATGAAACTACTGTGTATCATAAATCCAAAGAGTTCCAAGAGTAATTCATTTGGATGCTTGGGGAAATTGACACACGTCTTCAAATTTTCAAGGCACCCTGAATAACTTGGTAAAGTAGATATTTCTGCGCATGACCTTAAAGATAAGATTCAGAAAAAAAAATTCAATTATTTTCTGAATCTAATATTGTATGTTGGTCGAGATTTATCAAGTCAAAGTAACAGACTGCTCACCTGAACCCAGCACAGTGTTTTATAATGTAGCGGGAAAGATTTCTAATAATAACATAAGGATCTATGCAAGTGAAAGAACGTATAAACGAAATATTGTGAAGCTAGAAAAAAAAAGATTCGACCCACTGAAAATACATCACAAGAAAAATACAAAAGGAACAGAAAAGGGGCATGGAAAGACAGGTAATGCAAACGTTGGCAAAGCATAGTTTCATTGACAATTTCATGTCGATGTTTAGAGAGAGAAGAACAAAATGGAGATATCATTTCTCATTTTTATTTGAACCAAAACTGATATGGCTTTATTTTACAAGCAATTGCTGAAAGATAGAGGAATTATTTTTTGTGTGTTTGTCTTCTATTTCAACAAAAGATGTCTACTATGTTTCAGCTTGAAAATGTTGAATTGATATCTGATTCTTATGTGGAAAACAGCACCTATGTTCACTGAACCATGTTTAGAAATTATACCTGATTCTCATGAGAAATGCAGCAATTATGTTCATAATGCTACGTATGTCTTTGACAATAATAACAAAATTACCGATCAGAATCGTCAAGAGCCGAAGTCCAAGTGGCAAAAAGACAAAGCAGGCGGGAAACCACAGAAACATTGTCGACCTCAATGGTCCTGACTTGGTACAGGCATTTCAAAAGACTGGTTTAATGTGTTGCCAAACTTTGAATTCAATTGTGTTAGTGTCCACTGGCAATTGCCACCGACAGGTCGAAAGACAGTTAAATATTCATCCCTGTACCAAGCTTAAATGAGGTTGTGAGAGTTCTGTTGATTGGCTTGTTGGTAAATGTCATTTTCTAACCCTGAGACAAAACCGATTAAAACACATGGTACATGTTACTTCTATAACCCTAAAACAGGACCAAGGTGAAAGATTGAAAAACATATATGACCTCATATATTTATCTCTCTGTAAACATCTCACAACGGCAAATCTGTATCACAAACATCATCGACAAGAACAAAAGTAAAAATAAAAGTGTGATATACAAGAAAATACAAAACAAAAGCACCGACAAGCACTTCCGTTTACAAAACTATATATGCCTTTGACAATTTTGAACATATATACGATTTTTGTAGAAATACAACAATAATGTTTACAAAACTATGTCTGATAACTTGCAATACATATCTGAGGAATACTGAACTAATGCTTATAACAATTGTGGACCCAAATTGATGTCTCGCCCGTCCATACTTGGTCGCAAAATTGATGTGAAAACTCAAACTGACTAAATCAGAAAACTTAAAATGTTCGTTAGACTGTGAAATAAGGGTAAGTGACAAAAGCAAGATAGCACACTGTCATGAATCACCCAAAACGAAAATGCCAAATATCAGTGAGCTACCACTGATAGATACTGAAAAACCAAACATGTCCACTAGACCGTGAAAATAATGTC
This sequence comes from Modiolus philippinarum, assembly GCA_002080025.1. Taxonomy (NCBI): domain Eukaryota; kingdom Metazoa; phylum Mollusca; class Bivalvia; order Mytilida; family Modiolidae; genus Modiolus; species Modiolus philippinarum. Next base: position 106,456 of record MJUU01071288.1, read on the forward strand.
AAGGGCTAAAGCCAAATAGCAGGCTGTCATGTTCCATCTAAGACATTCTACATACTAAATATTATTGACCTTACATTAATAGATACTGGGAAACTTAACATGATCACTAGACCGTGAAATTGAGGTCAAAGACAAAAGCCATATGACAGACTGTCATGTTCTATGTAAAATCAACCTACATACTATATATCATTGACCCACCACTTAATTATTACTGAGAAACTAAAATAAGCACAAAAAGTAATTATGTTCACTGGACCGTGAAATTGGGGTTACAGACAGAAGTCATATAGCAGACTGTCATGTACTAACTAACACCAACCTACATACTATATATCATTGACGTACCTTTTATAGTTACTGGGAAACTAAACTAAGCACAAAAATTCAACATGTTCACTGGACTCGTGAAATTGAGGTAACAGATAAAAGCCATATAACAAACTCTAGACCAACCTATATACCAAATATCATTGACCTACCACTTATAGTTACTGAGAAATGACCTAATCACAAAAACATAACATGCTCACTAGACCGCAAATTTAGGTCAAGGACAAAAGCCATATGACAGACTGTCATATACTACCTAAGACCAACCTACACACCAAATATCATTGAACTACCACTTATAGTTACTGAGAAACTAAACTAAGCATAAAAACTTAACATGTAATTGGACCATGAAATTGAAGTCACACACAAAAGCCATATAGCAGACTGTCATGTACTATTCAAGACCAACCTATATACCAAATATCATTGACCTACCACTTATAGTTACTGAGAAAATGACCTAATCACAAAAACTTAGCATGCTAACTAGACCGCAAAATTGATGTCAAGGATAAAAGCCATATGACAGACTGTCATGTACTACCTAAGACCAACCTATATACCAAATATCATTGACCTACCCCTTAAAGTTAAGTTGAGAAGTAAACTAAGCACAAAAACTTAAAATGTTCATTGGACCGTGAAATTGAGGTCACAGACTAAAGCAACATAGCAGACTGTCATGTTCTACTCGAGACAGTCTGCTATGTTGCTTTAGTCTGTGACCTCAATTTCACAAAATTATACAAAATGTCATTGACCCTACCACTTATAGTTACTGAAAAAAATACCTAATCATAAAAACTTAACATGAAAGTTAACACCGCCGCTTTCGCCGCCGCTTTCGCCGCCGCTGTCGCAGTCATCGCCACCGTCATACTCTGTACGCATATGTCTCGCTTTCCGCGTCTTTCGCCGCGGGTGAGACAAAAATGTCTAGTCTAACAATCTGACTTCGATATCTAATTCCTCTCAGGAATGCAGTACTAATGTTTATAAAACATGTCTTCTGACTATTCGGGATTTGATTTATTTTAGAGATAAAGCACTAATGGTAATAAAACTATAAATGTCTTTGACTATTCGGGAATCGTTTTTGATTCTCATGAGGAAATCGGCATTAATGAAAGAAAAACTATGCTATGACAATTTGAAATTTTTATCTGATTTACTTAGGAATGAATGTTCAAAATGTCTTAAGAATTGATATCTAATTCTATTGAGAAAATTATCAATTATTTTCACAAAACATATTCATAACACTATGTTTTTGTTAGAGTATTACAGATTGATATCTGATTATAATGATGAAGATTGAAGTTTGATGTAAATTTTGTCCAATATACCAGAACAACATGTGTGCCACTGCTTTGTGCCTGTTTTCTACAATGTCTGGAGTTTTTCAGCTTTCTGACCTGACCTCTAAAAATTGATCAACAAATGTTCAATAGATTGGACATTCTAAAATTGTCATGTGATACCTAGGTGAAAAAATTCTATGACCCAATGCAAAATACACATTTAAACCTGGCAATATTGGTAGAGCTTGAAACTCTGTAATAAAATCTCCAATTCTCTTTCTCTTTTTGGCTGGAAAAGATTGTAACTTTGTTTGTGGTACACATTTAGAGACACGAGGCAAATGTTCACTCCTAATGATACAGCCTCCTGGAAATGTTACTTTTTGTCCCATGCTGAAAATTCACCCATAATATATAAGTACCTGAAAATAATTGATTTTTGCTGTAATGTTTTTATTAAATGTTCTACATATGAATCAATATAAAGGAAAAAACCTAAAATCCCGTTGCAGGGGATGGTCCAGAATTCAGACTTGTCTGGCATGAAAATTTACCTTGCGTTTTATAGAAATTGTTTTAAACAAAATTTTAACCTCTAAATACTGAGGCTTCATTCTGTGTAACGCACTCGATGGATGATCTTGGTAATGGATTCAGTTTCCTATTTCGATTTTTTTTTTTGGTCAATAAGTACTTCTTTCTGACTTTTTTGGATTATGGCTTTCCGTATTATTTGATTCTAATGTCCCTGAGAGATTACTCCTTGAAAAACGTTTACAGCAACATCAAAATGTACTGTTTATTATAATATTAAAACTGAGGTGTCCACTTCTTATGTTCTAGACATAACATGGGCGGCATTTTCAGATTTATCCGCATTAATCCCTTTCTCTGGAAATGGTCATCATTTTGAAAATTCCTAGACTTTCTAACAAAAGTATCCAACAAATGCAAGACAACTTCTGTAATCTTTTTATA
>MJUU01071290.1:7711-19495 GCA_002080025.1 Modiolus philippinarum
CCCGTTTGTAATTGAAAATGGAAGTTGCAATTGGTTTAGTGTAGGAATATGAGATAAGTGGAACTGATTGATCATTAAAATAAGGAGGAATGTTTGATGTCACTGTTTTGCTATGTAGAATGTTAGCAAGATTTATAGCGTCCAAGCCTTTATTGGCGAATTGAATTTTGATAAATGTCCGGTTATCAGGTTTGTTGGCGGATGTAGTGACAGGCCTGAACAGTCTGTGGTTAGATATATCCAAAACAATTGCTGTTAATTTGTATTCTAGGGAATGGCTATCAGTTACGGATGATGCTAAACATGTTTTGTAGAAGGAATGTAGTTTTGAAAGTGGCAAGGAATACAGTTTGGTACGAATGTGATGAATACCTAGAGGAATGGTCATGAACGGAAGAAGACCATTAATTGAAATGTCATGTAGACTTGGGGCAGTATAGTGCCTATGTCCATGACTACGTGGTCTGCGTTGGCTTCCATTCAATATATTCATCACATTCACCGAACTGCATCCTGGACTTGACAGATTGCCTACACTTTTTATATTGTCGTTGCAACCGTAGGGTATTGCGGTCCCCAATTCTCAATTCTCTCAATAAATGATGATTCATACAATGGCCGAGACTTCGCCCTTTCCGCTTCACAGTTCTCCAAAGAGTCCCATATGCTTTAAACAGCTCCTTCCGCCAATCGAAAAGACAGATTCTGTATGCCTACGACATAGTGAGATTATGCTTCTTCAAAAGTATTTTTAAGACGGATTCTGTATGTATACGACATAGTGAGACTATGCTTCTTCCTAAAAAGTATTATTAGGAAGTGTTCCCTTAGTATCTAGGCAAATGCTACAGTTCACAGAGGTCAGTATTAAACTAAAGATATGTGTTGGTTTATAAAAGCTTGCAACAAAAAGAATCCAGAGAAAAAAGTCCCATCGAAATCCTATTACAATTCAAGATTATACTTATTTTGAAAAATAAATTTTGGACCCTTTGACCTAATATAGCTGAAAAGCCGTAAGAGATGCGAAAAATATGTTGACATACTGCTGACAGTTTACAACAAGAGTAATCTTGAGAAAAAATCCTAGTGAAAAATCACAATTTGAGGTAACCTGCACTGTTGTAATTTTGGCCCCATTCGGATCTTTATAGCTCCAGAAGGAAACAAGTTGTAAAAAATCTAATATTTAAAGCGTACATGCATGTTTCTTTTTTCATAAGGAAAATGCATAAAAAATCGAACAAGAAATTTAAAAAAATATTGTTTTTTAGACTCGCCTGTTTTGGCCCCATTCATCTCATAAAAGGTACATGGGACGTTAACCCCGTTGGCATACTACTAAATGGAAATTTAATAAGGAGCACAATGAAAATAACCCGATCAAAACCCAGTGATTAACGAAAATTCTACATCCAAATATGTGCAAAAAACAAATTTTGCACTTTTTGCCTCTTCTTCAAAAACCAGGAGGGGTCACAAACCCGAAACATGCCCCAGCCTTCCTTTTGTGCCAAGGAAAACTGTTAAAATTTCATAGGATTGGTCAACTGGAGCTTAAGTCATTGACCAAACACAAAAAAAAGTATACAGACGACGACGACGCCCACGCCCACGACGACGACACCGCCAAATCATTATACGACCTCAAATATTTTGCGGTCATAAAAAAAATATCAAAAGAAACCTGCTTTATACTATAATTATTCATCTGTACATAGGTTTTGTAGTGAAAAATATGTTTTCTTCCAACTTCAGGACAAAGAGCGATTACTCATTTGAAAACTAAGGAGTATCTCCCTCATGCAAAGCTCTATCCTTAGCTGAGTTTGGCTTAACATTTAAATCATATTTGTTATTTGTTCTCTATCAGTTTTTATACATATTTTAGTTGATGGTCTTCCAAACTTTTAGATTTTATCTGCACTGAAGAGACATAAGTTGTCGAAATGCGCATATGCAGAATTTAAAGTCCCAGTAATTTCGGTATTTAGTCATTGATCATTTTTGGCACATTTCCAATGATAAAAAATTGATTACAACTTTAAAAATAACCGCATTTTGCTTTTAAAATGACTTGTTTGCATTGATACTTTTCTTAATCTATACGCGTAATACATATACGACTAATATTGATTAATTTTGACTTTCACGGTAAGGCATTTGTTGTTGAAAATTATATCATTTTTTATATTTTTCAACAATATGACCTGCATATGGACCCATGTTGATTCTTTGCATGAATGATACCCTATGTATAATGCATCTATGATGTAAATAAGAAGCTGGGTCCAAATGTAGGTCATAGTTAAATTTGATTTTGAACGTGATCCATCGGAAGCCTTTTCTCATAGGCCTAATGCTTATAATTCTTAAAAGGGGTTTAAAAGAACATTGATTTTCTCGGATATTTGTCAACTATTAGTTTATATTCTAAATAAAAGGATTATTATGCTTTATAAATACAATAGAAACACCGAGTTTCCTTCAAGAAAATAATTTTGAGATTTCCTTGGGCCGATTTAGCATCCTTTACTTTCTGCATTTGGTCATTTCGACAGCTTATGTCTGATAAGTGCAGATAAAGTCAAAATATTGGAAATCAAGAAATCGAAAGCTGTATTAATGCTGATACAAAACTAATATGCAAACGATTCTACATTGAAAGCAAAAATCAGCTAGGAACAGAGCTTTGCGTTAGTGTTATACATCTTAAGTTTGATCAGAATTTTCGAATTTGGTATTGAAAGTTAAAAAAAAATCGGATAAGAAATTGAATAATGTGCTTTAAGGCAATTTACAGTCTTAATACCGATGCCATTTTTCAGTTTTGTTAAGGTGACATTGTTTATAAAATGTGGGAAACATATGTATATATCAATTACATTTTGTAAAATTTATGAGAGGTAAAAAGTCCAGAAACTATGGTGTGTTGCTCAAATATTTCAACAAAGACAATTTTAAATGTCCATCTGTGGAAACTAATTTCACAGAAACTTTGGTATTTAGTTACTTATATTAATGAAACCAATATAAAACAAACCTTTCGTTTGGTCTACAAATGCATATATCAAAACACCTCCATCCGTAGAAATTATTCTCACATGTTTGGCAAAAATTTTCATTGTCTTCATTTAATCGAGTTGATCCAAATGGACAAGCTAAAATAAGTTCTATTAAACAATGAAAATGAAAAATGATGGAGAAAAATACATGATACAAATTCTTTACATATACATGGTAAAAGCACGCAATGGAACCGTTCTTCGTTTTGAAATCACCAAACCAATCCTCGCCGAGACGTTCCCATTTAAAATGTTTAAGTGAATATCACTTTTCTCTTCAATTGGTATATAAAACCAAAATTGTACAGTTACAAACATTTAGTAAACAACTGAAGCAAACGACACATCGGCAAACGAAAACCGAAGCAAAAAGGTGAGACAGGAAAAATTGTAAAAAAAAAGATAATAATAATAAAATGAAATGAATTAATAAATTAAATAAATAAATGAATAAATAAATAAAAATAAAAAGCAAATTAAAAAAGAACTCCACAAAACTAAAGCACACGCTGTGTAAATTCCTACGAAAGTAGAGGCATCCCCAAGCGTTTCATTGTCTTCCCCTAATCAAGTTGTTCCAGTTTGACAAGCTAAAAATTACGTAGTTTAAATTAAATACATGTAATAAAAATGAAAAGTTATGGATAAAATGTACATGAGACAAAATCTCTACAAAAACATGGAAAATTCGAGCAATGGAAGAGTGTCTTCATTATAGTTCTTCGTTCATCAAACCAATCCACACTTAAACGTTCGCATTATACATGGCGAAATCCGTGTCACATCGCATTATCCCGAGTTTCCCATATCAGCCCGTGGGCCTCTGGTCCGAGGGCTGATATTGGTTGCTGATATTGGTCGAGGGATTATACATGTATGACATGGACGGATTTTGCCATGTATTAGTATAGATTATTATATGACATTTTTCATATCACACCCTTTATCAGTCCAAGGTCGTTATATCGATGATTTAATGACCGCGGGCTGATGAAGGATGTGATATGAAAAATGACATGTAATGATATTTTTATCATATACTTCAACTGTAAAAGAAATTTTCAGCTGAAAAATATAGTTCATACTTATAAAATGCAGTATTAATAATTTGTTGTTATACTTTATTTGATGTAACGGTATGGTGTGCAATTTTTTGTCGAAGTTGTTCGAGGAATGCTTACCTGTAGGAGTTATTCCACATGTTTTTAGTGTTTTTTTTTAATTGCGAAGACGATACAGGCTTTATCATAGACTTTTGTATAATTATATATTTTTAAATAACAAATATTTCAATTAAATATACCATAAACATTTAAACACTCTAAATGAAGAAAGACAGTCAATTAATGTCTCTGGTTGTAAAATACTAAGATAATTGTAATTAGAAAAAAAAATCATATTTTTTTATTTATGTAACCGTTATAATTGTGTATATTATGATTACAGTTGTTTTGACATGTTTTGATTTTGAAAAATAATATTCTAAAATCCATAATTGTACCTTTCCGCATAGACTAATATGATTTACGTGATCCTTTCGATATAAGTTTAAACAATTTTGACTTTTATTCATAATTTAATTTTAAGGATTTGTTTCTGTGATTTCGTAGTTCGGTGAAGTCTTTAAAGGGATATTATAATTGACAATAATTTTTACTTAAACAATGAACTATTCATATAATTTATTTGATGTTTCTTAGTTTTATTAGAAAAAAAACACCTATTATAATTGGGAAAAAAATAAAATCTAATAAACTGTGGGCACAGGATATGTCTCGCCCGCCCCTTGCATCGCCTTAATTTGCACATTGATCCATTGCAGCAGGAATAAAAATAAAATATTATCTTAACCTGTGTTTCCTTTGAAAAAAATGATGTGATCACTCATGCATGACCAAGGAGCCAGGGTCACCATCTGGGCGTGAAATCGGTATTTACACCCCAAGATGCAACTGCATATCAAATATCAGGTGCCTAGGACTACTGGTATAGGCTGTAATATCTGCTTGCTAAAAACTTAAAGTGATCGTTCATGTTTGACTAAGGGGCCAGGGCCACCATCTGGGCGTGGAATCAGTATGAACTCTCCAAGACTTAACTTCATGTCAAATATCAAGTGCCAGGGACTACTGGTAAAGGCTGTACAAACTACTTGCTATAAACTTTGTGATCGTTTATGCGTGACTAAGGGGCAAGGACCACCATCTGGGCGTGGAATCGGTATGTTCTCCCTAAGACGCAACTGCATGTCAAATATCACGTGCCTAGGACTACTAGTATAGGCTGTACAAACTGCTTGCTAAAAACTTAAAGTGATCGTTCGGTTTTCATGTGAGATCACACTGAGTGCCTTATTATACAGTTATTTCATGCACTTGAAGGAAAAAGCAATATCTATTGTCCCGAGGTGATGGAAATGACTTGCTAACTGTTTCCTGAGGCCGAAGAAGCCGTATGCAACAATTTGCAAGTCATTTCCATCATCGAGGGACAATCGTTTTGCTGTTACTGAAACGGGGCATGATATTCGCAAAGAAGTTATGTTTGCTAATTTTTGGAAGTTTTCCATTACGAGCAGTGAAGTCAGAAATTCATATTTAATAACAAAATTTCTGACTGTCATTCCGAATAGTACGGGTGTTGCAGCTGTCCAGGTGCATTTCATCTTCAGAACTCTTGGTGGGATGTAATAATTGAAAACTTCCCGTTACAACTTTTCTCGAATCTTTACTCTATGGATGAGGAAGAGATTTATCGGGTATTACTTGGAAGTAGGTCTGGTATAGAGGAGTTAAATGACTTGATTGACAACTCAAATTTTCTTTTTCTTAGTCATTTACATGTAATACAATGTATTGCCTGTTATAATAGACTTAGAGTATATGCGTGAGGTGTTATTGGTAGAAGTTTTTTCATTGTCATTAAGTATGAGCATTTATTACATTTGTTTAAAAATTTATATATTTATATATATATATATATTTTTTTTTCATTACTAACCATTTACATGTATTGTACATTTGGTATAATATTCTACTAGTTCACTTATTCTAATTGTTGTATGTAACTTATATATTTACTTTTGTAATTGTTCATAAATCTCTTATTATTAGAGGAAATAAAGATATGAATGAAGGATTGTGTCGTTTTTCATTAAAAGGCCTTTCTTGTGCCGATTGTCATCAGATTTACATGACACATATTTAGTTTTGAATTTTAATTTTCTCTCACTCATCTGTAGAAATTTTTGTAAATATTCAAATCGTATTACAGATAACATATAATCTTAATTTACTGCTTCAACGATGTGCAAACGAATACAAAAGCAAAAAGGGGATTTCTCGGGTTATGTGTTGAAATATAAGGAATCACATCTTCTTCCGTTTTGTGTCTAGGTGTTCTTAAATCGTTTGTATTTAAGATGCTAGCTCGCTCTATGCCGTTATCTATTAATGATTCGGGGTAACCGCGATTTAAAAGAAATTCTTTAAGCTCCTGCAGTCTTTTATTTCTGCGGTCCGTATTTATAACAATTGTACAAATTCGGAACGTTGATTCTGGTGTGTTTAGGATGACATGATGAAAAAAAAACAAATACTGCTTCGAATCCGTCGGTTTGTAAAAAATGCCAGTTTCCAATTTTGTACCATTTTTCAAAATCAAAATGTCTAAAAATGGCAATTCTGTGTTACATATAGTAACGAATTTGTACAATTGTTATAATTTTTCAAAATCAAATTGTCTAAAAATAGCAATTCTATGTTACATATAGAAACGAATTTGTACAATTGTTATAAATACGGACCGCAGAAATAAAAGACTGCAGAAACTTAAAGAATTTCTTTTAAATCGCGGTTATCCCGAATCATTAATAGATAACGGCATAGAGCGAGCTAGCATCTTAAATACAAACGATTTAAGAACACCTAGACACAAAACGGAAGAAGATGTGATTCCTTATATTTCAACACATAACCCGAGAAATAACGAGGCATTTGAAATAATACACCAGAATTTAATGACACTAACTACTGACAGCCGTATAAAACATGTTCTTCAAAATAACAAAATAATAAAGAGTAAAAGACAACCAAAGTCATTGAAAAAACTCCTTACTAGCGCAAAATTACCCGAAATTACCAGTAATCCAACAGTAAAAACATGTTTAAGAGCAAATTGTGCGTCGTATATTTATTTGAAAGAAGGCAGTGAACACCATTTCAAAAGTGGGCAGAATTTTAAAATAAAGAACAATTTCAATTGTGCGTCAGAAAACGTACTTTATGTAATTATATGCATTGGCTGTAATGAGGATTATATAGGACAAACAGGAATGAGTATTCGCAAACGCATGACAATCCACAGACAGCAAATTCGGGATCCAAGCACAAGAAACATTCCACTCAGTGAACATATTGAGACATGTGCGGGTCAACAATTACCAAACTTTAAAATATTCCTGTTTTATCAGTTCGCCGAAAATATTACGGGACAACAACGAATTAATAAAGAATTTTATTTTATACGCAAATACCGTCCAAAGTTAAACGGAACAATAAATTGACGTCATAGGAGAGGAGCTCCAACAACCGTCGTCATGAGTAACGTTTAGACAGAACTCACCCATGATTATCGCTGTAGGCAGCGTGAAACCGGTTGGGACAATTATGGAACATTTAATGTGATATTCAGTGAATTTTACGATTTTACATATGTGAATATTATTTAACAATACATTGTGCATTTTCAATATTTCGTTTTTCTTTACATTGCGACTAGTGTGGATATTTTTGACAATTTTTGATATATATATATATATATATATATATATAAAGAAAAAAAAATGAAAAAGAACGCCAAAAACTAAAATACCAGCTTTGTGAATTTCAACCGAAATGGAGGTATCATCAATTGTTCCGAAAGGTTTGCTCTTCACCTTTCTTCTTTCTTGTGTAGTAAAAAGTGTTTATATAACCTTAAGGAGGTTTGCTCCACATGTTACGGAATTTTTAAGATTTTTGGAATCTTCTTGTTTTATCCATTCAACATCATTATAATTTTTTTGCCGATGTACCCCTTATTTTTTCTCATAATTTCATTTTATACATTATTATGAGCATTCTGTAAAAATTTCATAAATTCTATTTATTCTAAAAAAAAATTCATGGTCGAACTTTGCTTATGTTAATCCTATGAAAAATAACCTGCCAAATTTCCAGCCAAATTTTCAGTCATTTATATCTCAAAAATGAGGTCAGTAACCTATGATTTTTTTTTCCAAAAAATTACTTCTCGTTTAATTTTCTGATAAAAAAATCACATTTATTTGAAATCCTATTTTTTCGAACGGAGTAGCAAATCCCTTAGGGCTGAATAACAATATTCAGTTGCTGGTTTTAGTGTACGGTAACACAGCAATCACAATATTAGCATAAAAAATCTTTAGGCTTGATGAAATTGTACTTTTTATATTTTTAAACTCTTGGCTTCAGATGTTAAAAACAAACAAACTAATAAACACACACACACACACACAATAAATCCAACAAAATACAAAAACAAAACAAAAACAAAACAAAACAAAAATGAAACACACAAAAAATGCTTAACAGAGAGCAAAACGAAAACACTAAAACAAAAAAAAAATCAAACAGACAAACAAATAAATCAATGTACAAATAATAGCAACAAAAATATTAAAACAAATCAAATCCTTTATTAAACTTGATATTGGATCCAATTCAACAATACAAACGTTGTTCCATTGCTTGGTTTACCAAGTATTTGTGGAGACTGTGTCTTATTTGCATTTTTTCCATATGAGAATGAGTCTAAAACACTGACTAAAAAATGGAATTTTCATACCCATTTTATGCTACATTTCATGACTTTTTTTCGTAACGCATGAAACTCCTTCCAAAGTATATGATGAAGTTAACATTTCAAAACACTTAAGGTTTTGTCATTTTTAAAGGGTAAGTTCAAACTGCAAACTAAAAATATTACTTTTCATACTTTTTTAAAGCTGAAATTCATGAAGTTTTTTTTTCGCGAATTATAAAACTCCTTCGAAACGATATTATGATGTAAAATTTCAGTGAATTGTATTTGTCATTTTTTAAGACTAAGTTAAAACCGCTGACTAATAAATTAACTTTTCATACCTATTTTATGCAAAGTTTGATGATTGTTTTATTTCGTAACATATCAAACTCCTTCGAAAGGATATAATGAAGTCAAATATTCAAAACACTAAATTGTTTTTTTTTTCATTTTTAAAGAGTTACTTTAAACCGCAGACTCAAAATTTCAATTTTCATACCTTTTAAATACTAAAATTCCTTGAGTTTTTGACTCGAGAATAAAAAAACTCCCTCCAAAGGATATTTAGAAGTTAATTTTTAAAACACTGAATTGTTTTTGTCATTTTTAAAGCCTAGGTTTTAAACCGCTGTCTACAATTGTTCTCTTCATACCTATTTATGCTAAAAATCATGATTTTTTTTTATTTTGCAACATATCAAACTCCTTCACAGGATATCATGAAGTAAAATTTAATCATGTTTATCATACCTTTATAATGCTAAAATCCATGAAATCTTTAACTTCACGAATTATAAAACTGCTTCGAAAGGATATTAATAATTATGAAGTACAATTCTTAAAAAACTGAATCGGTTTGATAATTTTTGTTTTGTGTTGTTTTGTTTTGTTTTTTGTTATGGTTAATTTAACCGCTGATCAGAATATTTATTTTTCATACCTATTTTATGCCGAATTTCATGATTTTTTAAAATTCGAAACATATTTTTAAGATAACATAACATAACATAACATAAAATTCGAAAGGATATGATGAAGTAAACATTTTAAAGGAATGTGTGATTTTAAATTCACTATGACAGAAAAAAGTACTGTCCATACCAGTGACAGTCTTTTTCTAACTGTCATTAACTGGAAACGTCCTATAAACAACTGTGAAGACTAGAAAAGTACTGTTATTGATTGGGACAGTCCTTTAACGTAGTTTATAGACATACCCATGACTGTGACAAACTGTTAGACACTGTAACAGTAAATGACAGTCAGTTACACTATACCTGTATTGTAAATAACTGTCCCCGCTTGTGACAGTACTTTTTTAACCGTTAAAGACTGTCATGCTTGTGCTGAACTGTCCCTGATTGTGACAGTATTTATTTGGCCTAAAATGGACTGCCATGTACTGTTACAGGTAATGATAGACGTTTATAGAATTTACATGTACTGACAGATACTGGCCTAAACTGTCACAGTCGATTTAAGGCCATTGCAATTTTGTGGTTAGTTTTACTGTGTTGTCACAGGTAGAACATGTGTAGAAGTTGTCATTATAGTGGATACCAATATACTTTTATTCATAGATATGGCAAATTTGTAATTTTCTGTAATGTACCGATTTAATAGAACAACACAGTTTTCATGGTTAAAATATTTCTCATGGCGTAGGAAAAATAAATAATTAAAAGGTTTACATGACACAGAAGATAAGAAATTGTTTAAATTTGAAAATCCAATTGAGATTCAAGTGAAAAGAAGATCTAAAACAAGAATTCTCTGTTTTTCAATCTGATAGAAAAAAAATACATTAGGCGATGTTTCAATATTAACATCAATGAAAATGTGAAATTTCACAATTTGTTACGGACCTGGCAATATGTTTTTAGCTATTTTTATTGCGGGAAGGCAATATCCAAATTACTTATCAGTTTACACTTTCTTATACACTAAGTTTGGCGTCCCATAGCATTACTAAATTTATTTTTACACAAATTATTGTATTAGTTTATAGATTATTCAGCTTATTTTTTCATCATCTCAAATTCAAAACAAAATTTCCAGGCACTATGTTGTGTCCCACGGTAGACAGGGCGTACGCACCCTCTTTAAATTCTGTATAAAAAGTTTTTGATTTTCCAATATCTTAATTGTACACGTGATACGAATGTCAAATACCGAGCGGAATATAAACTAGTAACAAATTTGTTCGTGGAGGCTGCATGAAGTAATACTAATGTAAAAATAAACATTTATGATGCAGGATAGTTTTTAGTAGAAATCCAAAATACAAACTAATTTATATCAATAAAATTCAATCAAAGAACCTGCATAATGTCAGTGTTTTCAATAATAAATAATTATATATATATACAATAATGTGAATAAATCCAAAGTATTATTCCAAATATAGGCCAGGATTGGGCTAAAAATACTTAACGGAAAACACCACCTTCAAGTAAAAAGTGTCACGGAATTCACCGTCTTGAAACACTACAATTACTGAAGATGTGTAAATAAATGCTTAAAACAGCTTAACTTTAAATGCAAATCAAGATCACAATGCCAAATGTGATATTAACAGGTTGGGAGAACGGAAAAACGTCCGATCTCTGGGGCAGTTGAATTTCAACTTACCAAATTTGTTTACATACGTTGCTAGAATCCCATAGCGTGATCATTTTCCCGTAAAAACCAATATTTCGCGGATCTCAAGTTAACGTTAATTTCACTGACAAATATACAGTATACAAATCATTTATGATCAATATCTATATTTAATGACAAAAACATTGCGATATGTAAACACGGAATTTATTTCCGTATTGCTAAAATAACTATTTTTGTATTTCAGGAAAGACAACTCTTGCATCAAAATGGATACGCAAGTTGGCGGAAAAAT